>JALXJV020000012.1:7348579-7379638 GCA_024633595.2 Lepomis macrochirus | reverse complement strand
TCACATCTGAGAGTTTTAGGGGCCCATCAGGGCCCGGCCCTCTGCACTGCTCTCTGGCTCTGGATCCTCAGACCTGCCATCCTCCAGCTCTCCACCAGGTGTCCTCTTCAAACTGTCCCTCCTCCCCCCTTCACCTGACCGCCACACCTGTTCTCACTTCCCTCATCAGCCTCTCGCCATTTATACCTGCTGACGCTCATCTTCCTGTTAGACTTCTGGTCTGCTGTGGGCCAGGTTGGACCTGGACCTGGACCTGTCTGCCAGCCAGCCAACCAGCCAGCCAGCCTGTGCACCCACATGTAAGGCCCCGTGTCCACCAAAGCGTTTTTTTCTGACGCCAGCGTCTTTTTTCAATTTATTCCAATGGAATAATGCCGCGTTTTCCCGAGCTGCTAAAAACGCCAGGAGCGTGACGAGGCGCTAAGTGTCTTTTTCACGCCGGGCTCCAAACGCCGAGAGTTGAAAAATTTTCAACTTTGGGGAAAACGCTGCGCTCATCACTGTCACTTTTTACCCAGCCGTCCAATCACCGCGCAGGAGGGGCGGGACAAACACCGCACCGAGCACATCCGATCTTGAACGAAACGATGTGCCTACTCGCCGAGGTGTTGCCTTGGCCGCAAAATCTCACGAACAGGTCCTCAGAAAAAGAAAGCAGCTCGAGAATTCAGTTGAAAACTTGCAGAAGCAGGTCAAAGTTCAGTTAGCCAAGCTGGAGGAGATAAAAGAGACAAGTGAAACACTGAAAGAGGTCGAGGCAGAGATCAGCAGAAACGAGAACTTTGAGTTTGACATCATCTTCACTAAACCTGTTCAAGTAGATATTTCTGGTAGTGGAGATTACTTCATGAACTGTCAGCAGTGTCATGTCACCTGCCATCGTCCCCGTAGCGTTCCAAATGATAAAATGCAGAGTTGGGCACAGGGATCAGATGGATACTGTACTCAGTGTCCAGGCAAATGTTACTCGGATGTACATTTTCTTCAGAAGTACAGATGGGAGTATGAGGAAGTACAAGAAAAACAAGCAGTGAAAGAGCTGAAAGAAAAGTACCTAACAGAGCAGAGACTGGATTTGTTTAATTTAGTACGAATGTTGATACTTAGAGATCTATTGATTGTTGAACTGAAGGCTGAATATGATCATGTTCAGGCTGAGGTGGTGAAACTGACGGAGAGCTCTGCTAAGAGATAGCACTGAAGCCAGATCCTCTCTCCACTCCAGAGTACATCGACATGCTGATTGAGGGAGAGAAATCTGAGGCCAAACCAGGCTGGAAGCAACGAGTTCAGTTCCTGATAACCTGGAGAGAACAAGCTGAGTACATGGCTAAAGTAGACATACTCCGTATTGATCAGGAATATCAGGAATCCTGAACAGTGAAAAAGTGATTGTAATTTTTATTTTCAATTACACACTTTAAATATAATTTTTATAAAAAGGTGTAGATATCTTTATGACCCGGCTCTCAAGCAACAACAAAAGAGTAAGATACATGTGAGCTTAACAATAATAAATATAGCTGCAAGGGGCGATTTGGGGTTCACACCTTTTTCCCCAATATCGCCATCAAAATAATTTCACACATACGGTTCTACATTGTTATAAAAAATATCCTGCAAGTTTTGTAACAGCTAGACAACCATTTTCTGATGTATACGCTTATATCGCGGCGGCCTCCATTTTGAAATTTCGTGATCAAAAACGAGGCAGGAAGTGTTCTAGGAGCGACGCTTACGTGAACCAGAAAAGCCAATCAAGCGGTCATGCTAGCTGTTGTTCTCTCTCCTCCTAGGCCGGCTTCTTACTGGGTTTGTCCTGTGTCTTCTTTTTGGTTTATGCTGACAACACACACACACATTTCACTCATGCATTCCCTGCTGACACAACTGATAGTCATACTTGTGCCACACCTTACCTTGCAGCCCTCCTGGAAAACCTCATGTTGAACCAAACCCAAGTGAGATCTCAGTCAGCTGGGAGAAACCTGCTGAGCTTGGACAAGATGTCCAGATGTTGAGCTACATCGTGGAGTACGCCAAAACAGACAACAGGGTGAAAGAGGAAGATCTCCAATGGAAGCAAATGATGTCGAGAGCTGAAAAGGCGATCATTTCAGGGCTTCAGCCAGAGACAGAATATGTTGTCAGGGTCAGATGTGACTGTGGTGAAGCTGGAAGAAGCAAGGAAAGCATCTCTGTTAATATCTGCACAACAACATTTAAACATCTCACAGAAGTCCTCAAAAGTAGAAGTGAAAGGATCAATTCTGAATCACCTTCAGTGTACAAACTGCCTCTGAAAGAAGGTGGTACAGATTTACCTCCATACATTTACCTCCATAGTACAGACATTGATGGATGTAGAAGATAGAGTTTTGGCAAAGAAAGCACAAGGAAAAATCCATCCATTCACTGCTGACACAACTGATAGTCATGCTTGTGCCACATCACATATTATTAATAATTATTTGACTTTTCTTTTATTTGTACAATAAATCATCTCTTTAGCATGCAGACATGTTGTGTCTCACCTCCTTCTTGTCACGGGCTAAGAGCTGGCTTGTGACAATATAAATTTAGAAATGTGGATTGTTTGTGTTTGAATGTAAGATGTGTTGTATTTACTGGTATATAATTAGCAAAGTGTCAAGTACTTAAAGTCTTTACTCAAGTAAAAATATCTGGTCAATAACCTACTCAAAGTACAAGTTACTTTGTGTTTTAGTACTGTTTCATACTGTGTATCAGGTTAGAAGCAGTGATAGTGTGATGGGTGAGCACCTAGAGTGAGTGTGGGTGTGGTTTTCACATGGGTTGATTGTATGGGGATGGGCTGACGGCAGACGTGTGGTTGGGCGTGACCTAAGATCTCCAGTCATTTAACCAGCCACATACTAGGCTCAGTGAGTTTCCTGCTTGTCTCCTGTGTGCACTGTGCAGGCGTGCTGAGGCTTTAACCACTGGTTGGTCATAAATTCCAAACCCTGATTCTGTTTGATACAAGTATTGTAGTCTTCTTTTATTTTGTTTTTTAATCTACATGATTAATAATCACACCTGCTTGCTGCCTTGCTTGCTGCTGATTTCTCTGATCTGCCTCCAGCTCAGGCAGCTAATGTAATGTGATTATTCCTAAAGCATCTAAACTGAACATAAGCTTTACAGTGTAAAGATTTATTTTGTTAGTAACAACGGAGCAGCTCATTGAATGAAGTTGATTAACCCTACATATAAAGGAAGCTGTGCAGACTGTTTAATCCACACATTTACTCTCCATATGCTTTTCAGAAATGATTTGGGGTTGAGCCGGATACTCGGCTGAAACGAGTATCCGGTACGGATAAAGCATTTTTGCCGAGTACGAGTACTAGGAGTAATACGAGTCAATATCTGTGCTCGGATTGAAAAAAAATCCTCGTTACATAGCTGACTGTGCGCACACTCTCTCTCTCTGTGGGTCATCGGAATTTTTTTTTAAACTGTCAGCTGGCTTTAACCATTTTTTATTTACTTCACACACTGAGTGTCTGACACTTTCTTGCTGTATTTAAAAAAATAAAGGTAGTTGTGGTATAAATAAATTCTTTAAAATAATATTACAAATTAAGCTGCACACTGATTAATGAAGTCCTGCAGGCTCTTATAGTGACATCCACTCTACAGAGTGGCGGAGCGGTAAATGTCAATATATTTGTCAATAATCATGAATAGACCTACACTATTGTTGGTCAAAACAGCATCATTAAGCAAAAACTAAAATAAATAGTTGAATAAACAAAGTGTGTAGGCTAATTAGGTGTGTTCCTCTGACTTCATCTGTTCTATGCACCATCTTAAGTTCAGAAAAATTCTAACAATGTTAACATCAGCGTAGGTGTCAATGCTTGTGGCAGGCTTCCCCTGGAAGCGTCATACCGCTATGAACTGTGGGCAATTCCCTCAGCCGACTTACGGAAAGGGTCTAAAAAGGGCTCAAAATGTCCGCGAGAGAGCCCTTGCGCACTTGACGATTTGACAGTGGGACAGCCCTAAGCCCTCACAGACTTCCCAGGAACGCGCCTCAAAGTCTGAGTCTGTGAGGGTGGATGTTGGGATTGGGCCATACTCACTCACTCACACACACACATACCTGTCCTGCACCACGAAGCAGGTTCAACAAACCCAGGATATGTTTCCTTTATCTGGCTTCACTAACCCTAAGAACTGCGATCAGGATAAGCGGCACCACGAAGCTGGTTATCAACTCGGTAAATTAACCCAGGGTTTCCCGATCCAGCCGGGAGCTCGTTCACATAAAAGAGGCGGAGTTAGCAGCAGATGACCAAACAGACATGAACAGGTCCACTGTTAGCAGAGCGACAGAAATACTACAGTAGCATGGCTGAAACTGACACATGCAGGGAGACAGAAAATCACACAGTGTGAATGTCAAAATGAACAGGCGTAGTCTATAATAATGCGTTGATAAAAAGTGTCTTATGAGCTGCAGAAAATATCAGCCTTATTCTTTCAGCTCGGCTGTGCGTCAGCGTTTCCACATTAAAAGACTCGGCCGTTCTCCCTCACTTCAAAAATCAGATTAATTTATTTAACACACTCAAAAGTGTCCAATCATTTTTCTAAAATAACTTCATAAAGCAGTGAAACGGAAAAATCCCTTCATGCCATAAAATGAGCTCAAATAATGTTTGAAAGACTGAAACTGAACTTTTATGCTGCTGAAAACTCACCGTCCCACCTTTTGCACCCACATCCCAAAAGGTGGGACGGACCATGACCACAGTCTCTGTAGTCGCCTTAGAAAGCTTTACTAACCTAAATAGACTACGTTCATATTAAAATTTAGTATTTCAATACCAAACTGCTATAATATTCAGCCTCTCATAAGAAAAATAAAATCCATTTATTTTAATGGCTGCGTCAGGCTGTGTGAAACGGACTGGGAGCAAATAAAAACTCTTAAAGACATTTAAAGGCAGTAAGTAGGCTGATCCTGCTGTACTGTAAAAACCTGTAGGCAACATTAGCCTGAGGCTTTTAATCAGTCTCTGTAGGATCGCCATAGTCAAGAGTTTCTCCACATCACCGCTGCAAACATAAAGCAGCCTATTGGCTAAAACAGTCTGTGGGATTTCCTACAGGTGGTGATGTCATTTTCCAGAGAGCTGATTGGTCAGTAGGCAGCGTTTTCACAGAGTTAATCTCTTTTCTGGAACATGACCTGCTCTGAGCAGGTTAGCCTTTCATAAAAAAATTAAAAGTTTAAAAAAGAAAGTTATGTTGAGGATGAAAACTCTTGTTCATTACATTTTACTTCATAATTGCAACCGCATGTGTTGTATTCATTGTTGCAAAACTTGTTCTGTATATAGTTTGTTTGTTGTTGTGATCAAAACCATTGATCTGAAGCTCAATGCTGATGCTGTCATGTAAATAGTTTTCTAATCAGCAATAAATATAACAATTTCTGATTAACCCATATAAATTGCATGCTTAAAATAACATACTGTTAAAGCCCCGCCCATTTCAAGACAGCCCGACCCACTTCCAGGACAAATCCCGCCCACTTCCGGACTAGGCCACGCCCAACCCGAGTACAGATACGGATACAGATAATTCATATGGTTAACAGATACAGATAATGCTGTACTCGCTCATCCCTAGAAATGATTGTTACTGAACAAACAGCTGGCAGCTGCTGAGAGAAAAGCCAAGACCAGTTTCACCGGAGACATTCTACAAATAGCAATGCCATGTTTTACAGAGACTAAATGTGCTTTTAATACTTGTTGATGGAAAGTGAAAGTATTTCTGCAGCTTGTGAAATAGTGATACAGGCTGCTTTCCAACTCGACCACCAGTAACACAGTGTGGAGTTGCCTAACTTTTGTACTAATATACTAATATTTGGTAAATCTGCATTAGTTGCCCCGCCTTCTGGTGATCAAGCTTTTTACACACAATCTTAGGAATGCTCTGGCCTCACCCTCACTGTCTGCTGGTTCTGTGGATGTTTTCAAAAGGCAGCTGTGTTCTTTGTGTCTGTTGTGTTGAATGTTGTCTGTCCTGTCAGTCCTGTTGAGGAGAGCTTCAACATCATAGTTTGTCAAACAAAGCTGAAATTTTGTCTCAGAGACTGCAGAGCTGCAGTCGAGTCGAGACGACTCTTTGTTTGTCTCTGTAGAAAATTTAATCTGAATCAGGTTTTTCCCAACAAAACATCAGAATCTCTGGCAAACACTGGTGAGTACACTGCCCTGCACAGACTGCATGCAGTGACAGTTAGTTTAGTAGATTTAGTTATTGAGTTTGTTACACCACATAGACAGACTATGTAGAGGAGAGCTGGAACAAATGAAACACAGGACGAAAGTAAAACAGCAATTTTATCTGAGCTTATATTATCATTTCTGATTTGCCAAACTACATAAGCACGTACAGAACGCAGGACTTATCAGAAGTGCATAAAAATCCAGTGGATACGTCAAACTTAGTTATAGCAAAGAAGCTGTTCAATCACAGAAAGTAAATTCACTCAAGTGGTAATATAATTTTAATTTAAGTTGTGTTTATTGTTCCATGTGTCATTGTCATGATCTGATGACAGATTAGTTACATATTAAGAAGGACAGACATTTTAAATTAAAACAATATTAACATAAAAACAATTTAAATTTATACTGTTTGTGTTTCTTTCATCCCGACCGGTCAGGACAGAAGAAAGGGGATGCATCTTCTGCTGTAAGTCAAATTAAACTGAAATCTTTCCACATTTGGACAAAACATCAGCTGATATTGATCAAACATGTTTCTGTCTGTATCTTTTAAAATAATATTTATCTGAAAAGTGTTTCAGTGGTTCCGGCTCTCCGCTCTTTTTTAGCTTAGCGATGACTTAAAGGCAGTTTTACCTAAAAAAACTGGTAACTAAAACTAATGGATTGATTATCTGAAATCTATCAGCAGAATGACTGCCTAACCTAAAGAGAACAACATGTTGTCGACATAAATATGTTCTTATGTCAGTTGTGCTGAATGTTGTCCGTCCTGTCAATCAGGAGAGTTTCAACATCGCATTTGTCTCTGAAGAAAAATCCAACATCAGACTCTCTGGCAAACACTGGTGAGTACACTGCCCTGCACAGGCTGCGTGCAGTTACAGCTAGCGTTTGGTCAAATTTAGTTAAAACCAGAATCTGACTTTGTTTCATTTAAAATATTAAAATATTATGACAGATGTGTAATTTTGACATGATGTAAACTTTGACATGTATATACTTTATATAGTACTCTATACTTATACTTTAAAACCATAAAACAGGAAGAAAAAAAACACAGTGAGAGCAGTTTAGCTTAAGATGATTTATCTTTTCTTCTTTTTACCTGTTTCCTGTTTCTTTAGATTCTCTCTCTCTCTCTCTAATATATTGTCTACTAACTGTCTCTCCTGAGGTTTGTTTGATTTGTGGTTTAACGATAGTCTCACATTTGGTAAAGATCCCCTCCACTCAGACATGTGTTTCTTCTGTTTCAATCGTTCCTCCCTGGCTCCAAAAACAATAACTTCAGTCTTATCTTTGTTTAACTGGAGAAAATTCTGGCACATCCAGTCGTTGACCTGCTCAATACAGTTACTCAGCGCCTGTATGGGATCATAGTCTCCTGGTGAAATGGTTATGTAGATCTGTGTGTCATCTGCATAATTATGGTAACATATTTTGTTGTTTTTCATAATCTGAGCCAGTGGAAGCATGTAAATGTTAAACAAAAGAGGTCCAAGAATGGAGCCTTGGGGAACTCCACATGTCATTTTTGTCAGCTCAGATGTGTAGTTACCTATAGACACAAAGTAGTCCCTGTCCTTTAAGTAGGATTCAAACCAGTTTAGTACTGTGCCAGAAAGTCCAACCCAGTTTTCAAGTCTGTCTAGTAATATGTTGTGGTCTACCGTGTCGAATGCAGCACTGAGATCCAATAATACTAAGACTGAAATTCTGCCACTGTCAGTTTTTAAATGGATATCATTGAAGACCTTAACTAGAACCGTCTCAGTGCTGTGGTGTGGTCGAAAACCTGACTGGAAGACATCAAAACAGTTATTTAGTGCCAAGAAAGCACTAAGCTGTTGAAAAACAGCCTTTTCAATGATTTTACTTAAAAATGGGAGATTTGATATGGGCCTGTAATTGCTCATTAGTGAACTGTCTAGATTGCTCTTTTTTAATAGTGGCTTAATGACTGCAGTTTTCAGGGCCTGTGGGAAAAAACCTGAGAGGAGAGACATGTTGACAATTTGTAGTAAATCTGAGGCCATGCATTTAGACACCTTTTTGAAAAAACCTGTTGGCAGAATATCAAGGCAGCATGAGGAGGATTTCAGATGTTGTATTATGTCCTCCAGATTTTTATGGTTAACAGAATCAAATTGTCTCGTGCTATATGAATTGTTTTTAAGTGGACACAGGGATAGGACATATCCTGTACCTGACATGGAGCCGCTGATTGCTTGCCTAATTGTTTGAATTTTGTCTGCGAAGAAGTAAGCAAATTCATTGCAGGCCCTGGTGGATAGAAGGTCAGAGGCTACAGACACAGGAGGGTTGGTTAGCCTGTCGACAGTAGCGAACAGGGCACGTGCATTATTAGTGTTTTTGGCGATGATGTCAGAGAAGAAGGACCGCCTTGCATTTCTCAGCTCTAAATTATAAATGCGAAGTCTCTCTTTATAGATGTCATAATGAACCTGGAGATTTGTTTTCCGCCACCTGCGTTCAGCTTTTCGACACTCTCTTTTTTGAGTTCTAACCAGCATGGCATTTCTCCATGGAGATCTTCTCTTACCAGAGACCACCTTCACCTTGGCTGGTGCAATGGCATCAATAACATTTGTAATTTTAGAACTGAAATTATCCACAAGCTCATTGACTGAGACCTGTGGAAGGACAGGAGTCGGGGAGAAAGCCTCAATAAATTTTTCACTAGTGTTTTCAGTGATATGCCGTTTTGTGATCACCTCTGATTTAACATTTGTGTGCACGCAGATAGCACTTTCAAAGAAAACACAGGAATGATCAGAGAGAGCAACATCAGTCACCACAACCTTGGGAATGTCCAGACCCTTGGAGATGACCAAGTCCAAAGTGTGCCGCTTATTGTGCGTGGGCTCCGTCACATGTTGGGTCAGTCCATAATTTTCAAGAACACAGAACAGTTCTTTAGTCCCTCTGTCCTGGGGGTTGTCAACATGGATGTTAAAATCACCAACAATAACCACACAGTCAAAGTCAACACAGATTATAGACAGCAGTTCACCAAAGTCATCAAAAAAGTTTGCACAGTATTTAGGGGGCCTGTAGATATTTAGAAAAATAGCTCTAGAAGAGGAATTCAGCTGAAGAGCCACATATTCAAAAGAAGCAAAATTCCCATAAGACATCTTTTTGCATTGGAGGGAGTCATTAAACAAAATGGCAACTCCACCTCCTCTCTCATGCACTCTGGCTTCACTCATAAAACTGAAGTTGGGAGGGGTCGACTCGATAAGGACAGCTGCACTGTTATCTTGGTCCAACCAAGTTTCAGTTAAAAACATGAAATTAAGATTGTGAGTTATTATAAAATCATTGATTAAAAATGTTTTTCCTGCCAAAGACCTAACGTTTAACAAAGCTAATTTTAGTGAGTTAAAAACATTATCTGGCCCACTTTTTTCAACAGGCTGCAGCTGACGAGGAATTAGTACTAAACTTGCAGGATATGTTGAGTGCTTCCTGTTTTTTTAACACATTCACCACACTTTTTCTGTTACCTATCAAGACAGGGATGGGGAATACTACCAGCACATTGGGCCCCGGCTTGTCCTGGGAAGAGTCATGAGTGCTATTTTCCTTGTAGCCTGGACCCAGCACATATCAGACAGAGCTTACTGGACTTTTTCGCCATTCCGGAGCGGGAGGGCGGGTTGTGCCTGGAGGACTTAGAGCCAGTGGTGGAGGTGGACGGTGAGGGGGGTTTAGGGTAGAGAAAATGGGAGTGGAGCGAGGGAAGGTGCGCGGAGTGAATTTGGTCCCAGCTCTAACCAGGTCTTCCATGTGATCAGTGAAGTCCAGCAGACGGGAGAGGGGAGAAAGTGTGTCTGGAGATGGGGATAGGGGGGGTAGAGATGTTGAATCCTCACTGTTGGTTTTCAGTGAGAGAGGTGGAGGCTCTTCCTCTTGGCTCAGATGTCTCCCGTGATCACAGCTCTCTTCCGGCGGGGGGCTGGGGTGGCTCTCCTTCAAGGTTTCTGGCGTGTTCTGTTTTGTCTTCTTCTTGTTTTGATTCCTCTTGTCTCTTGTCCTTGGCAGAGGGAACAGATGAGTGACGCAGAAAGTAAAACAGGTTGTAGCTAAACAATTTTACTCCTGACTTGTTAAGGCGAAGTCCATCTGCCTTAAAAAGATGTCTGCGGCCCCACAGACTGTAAAAGTTTTCAGTGAAATGCACTGCATGGACAGCACATGTACATGAAGTTTGTAGAAGTCGTCCGTGGAGAAGGGGGGCATCTTGTTGCTAATTAGCATTAGCTATAGCTCCAGTCACTGCGGTACAGGCTAGTGCTATTGATAGGCCGTACTCGCGTAGCACTAAGATAATGAAAAGTTTTTAAAGTATGGCAGGAGCCTACTTTATCTGACAGTCCCAGTGATTTAAAAGTATCCAAGAGCTGCTGACTTCTAGCAGGGTAAAAAAAAAAAAGAGAGACTTTAAGCGAAAATAAAGCAAAAGAATGCAAGGAGAGGCAGGAGCAAGCAGCAAAAGCGTCTGCGCTGTAAGAAAGCAGGAAGTTATACTTTAAGATAAGATGGTGCCTGACCATTAAGAGCTTTGTATGTGAGAAGAAGGATTTTAAAATCAATTCTGGATTTTACAGGAAGCCAATGCAGAGAAGCTAAGACAGGAGAGATATGATCTCTTTTACTGGTTCCTGTCAGAACACGTGCTGCAGCATTCTGGATCAGCTGAAGAGTCTTAATGGACTTTTTTCGAAGAGCCTGATAATAAGGAATTGCAGTAATCCAGTCTAGAAGTAACAAATGCGTGGACTAGTTTTTCTGCATCATTTTTAGATAGGATGTTCCTGATTTTTGCAATATTACGTAGGTGAAAAAAGGCGGTCCTTGAAATTTGCTTAATGTGAGAGTTAAACGACATGTCCTGATCAAAGATAACTCCAAGATTTCTCACAGTGGTGCTGGAGGCCAGGGTGATGCCATCCAGGAAAACTATATCTTTAGATAATGCGTACGGAGGTGCTTAGGGCCTTAAACAATAACTTCAGTTTTATCTGAGTTTAACATTGCAGGTCATCCAGGGTTTTAACATCCTGAAGACACATTTGAAGCTTAGCTAACTGATGAGTTTCATCTGGCTTGATCGATAGATATAACTGAGTATCATCTGCATAACAATGAAAGTTTATGGAGTGTTTCCTAATAATATTGCCTAAAGGAAGCATATATAAAGTGAAGAGGATTGGTCCGAGCACAGATCCTTGACTAACTCCATGACTAACTTTGGTATGCATGGAGGACTCATCGTTAACATGTGCAAACTGAAATCGATCTGATAAATAGGACTTAAACCAGCTTAGAGCGGTTCCTTTAATGCCAATGAAATGTTCCAGTCTCTGTAATAGGATCTGATGGTCAATGGTATCAAATGCAGCACTAAGATCCAGTAAAACCAATACAGAGACAAGTCCTTTGTCTGATGCAGTTAGGAGGTCATTAGTAATTTTCACCAGTGCTGTCTCTGTTCTATGATGAGCTCGAAATCCTGACTGAAAATCCTCAAATAAACTATTGCTATGTAGAAAGTCACACAGCTGCTTGGCGACTGCTTTCTCCAGGACCTTAGAGAGAAATGGAAGGTTAGATATAGGTCTATAGTTGGCTAAAATGTCTGGATCCAGGTTGGGCTTTTTCAGAAGAGGTTTAATTACAGCTACTTTATAGTACTGTGGCACGTAGCCTGTTGATAAAGACAAATTGATCACATCCAGCAGATAAGTGCCAACCAAGGGCAAAACTTCTTTAAGCAGCCTAGTCGGGATGGGGTCTAAGAGGCAGGTAGATGGTTTAGATGAAGAAATTATTGAAGTTAGTTGATAAAGGTAGAGGGAAGCAAAGCAGTCTAAACATATAACTGGTTTTACAGCGGTTTCTAAAGTTCCTGGGTTTAGAGATAAGTCGGTGCCAGTTGAGGGCAGGTCTTGGTGGATTTTGTTTCTAATAGCTAGGATTTTATCATTAAAGAAGCTCATGAAGTCGTAACTACTGAGAGCTATGGGAATACTTTGCTCAATAGAGCTGTGACTTTCTGTCAGCCTGGCTACAGTGCTGAAAAGAAACCTGGGGTTGTTCCTATTTTCCTCTATTAATGACGAGTAGTACGCAGCTTTGGCATTACGGAGGGCCTTCCTATAAGTTTTAAGACTATCTTGCCAAATTAAACGAGAATTTTCCAGTTTGGTGGAACGCCAATTCCTCTCAAGTTTCTGTGATATTTGCTTTAATTTGTGAGTTTCAGTATTATACCATGGAGCTAACCGTCTTTGTTTTAGTATTTTCTTTTGTAGAGGGGCTACAGAGTCGAGTGTTGTTCGCAGCGAGCCTGCAGCACTATCAACAAGATGATCGACTTGGGAGGGACTGAAATTCGCGTAAGAGTCCTCTGTTAATTTGATACCTGATAGTGAATTTAGAGCCGATAGGATCGCATCCTTAAATTTAGCTATAGCGCTATCAGACAGACATCTTGTATAGAAATTTTTGTCCAATGGGGGATAGTTCAGCAATACAAGCTCAAAAGTTATCAAACAGTGGTCAGATAAAGAGGAATTCTGTAACACTTTTAAATGTTCAATTTCAATACCATATACCAGAACAAGGTCGAGGGTGTGATTAAACCAGTGAGTCGGTTCATGAACACTCTGAGAGAAGCCAATTGAATCTAATAGAGAGATAAACGCAGTACTAAAGCTGTCATTCTCAATATCCACATGAATATTAAAATCCCCTACGATAATAACTTTGTCCGTTTTAAGGACTAAATCAATCAATCAATCAATCAATTCAACTTTATTAATCCCACAAGGGGCAATTAGTTAAGAGCAGCGTGTTTGCAACAGTAAATAACACAATCACACACATTATTGACAACATAAAAAAGAAAGAAAGAAAGAAAAATAAGAAAAAAACCCATGGAACCCTACACAGAGTTTAAAAGTTTGATTGCAGAGGGGATAAAAGATTTGGAGTGGCGGTTTGTCTTACACACAGGAAGCTCATAACGACTCAGAACAAGGCTTTCAAATGAGTTATAATTTATTTTAGGTTTAGAGCTGATTACTAGGCTAGAGTCAAAGATAGCTGCAACTCCACCTCCTCGGCCTGTGCTTCGAGGAATGTGAGTATTCATATGACTGGGAGGGGTGGATTCATTTAGGCTCACATATTCTCCATCACCCAGCCAGGTTTCAGTAAGACAGAATAAATCAATTTCATAATCTGATATTAGTTCATTTACTAGTACACAGAGAGAGATCTGGGCCCGTATTCACAAAGAATCTAAGAGTCCTCTCAGAAAACTCTTATCTTAGCTTAAAAACTTTTACCTGGGAGTCTTAGCTTAAGAGCTATTCAGGACTGATCTGAGAGCAACTCTGAGCAAGGAAAAGACAAAAACTTTTATCTTAGTGAGGAGGCGGGGTTGACCCCGTTGCTATGTATGACACAATCTTTTGAAGACTGTGATTGGTTGGTTGTCCAAGAAGGGAAAAAAAAGAGTGATTCTAGTGTAGGTTATATTCGAAGCCTTTACTTTGGAAATTACATGCGTAATATTTCCTGTTTGACCGTTCTCTCCTCACTCACACACACACACATTATATATAAATCCTGTTTTTTTTATTTACCATGCTGTTAATTTCCTATCAGGTATTTGATTGGCTTGGAATGATAAAAATTGTTCCACTCTTTCCAATAACACTGATTGCTGGCGTTTCTATTTAAGTGGTGGTTTGAATGTTGGTTTTAATGGATCAAACACGGAATCAAAACCAAGCAGGGCGAGAAAGCCCAACTGGACCAGTTAGTGGATGAACACAAGGAAATTCTAAAAGGAAAATTCGGCCGGGTGTCACAGCACGGGGCGAGAAGCATAGCGCAAACTATTAACGGTTCATTCTCGTTGTGCGCTCCAGGGAAGCTGCTACATTCATAAATGCAGTTTTTTGAGCCTGCAAGGTGGGAATGTCCAGTGGAAACGAAATGAACTGCGACACAATAAGAGGTTCTGACAGTGCTGTAAGGCTGATGATACACACAGCAACTTTTAGAGCAATCGTGCAGGGCAACGCTGTCGTCAATAATAATGAGTAAAGATTACTAACATAACCCCCTTCCCCCACCACTCCGCCACCAGCCCCGCACCGCCGCTATCCATTTAAACATAGTCGGACTTGCCTCTAGCAAGATTGCCCAGCAACATTGCTCAAAAAGTTGCCCCGTGTATCATCCGCTTTAATTGTTTGTGTGATCACGCTTACAGAAGGTTGTGACAGACCCAAATCATCACCGCTGCTTTGTTGCCAAATATTGTAATGTAGTGATTACTTTCATTCCTGCCTGTGTCGGAGATGTTTGCGTGTATCAGTCACAAACCACGATCCCTGCACGATCTAATCTATAGCGCCTGATTAACTCACTGTCATCCTGCAAAACATTTCGTCTCCCTCTTCGTCTTTCTGCCATTTTCTCCTCTACTAAAGAAACTCTTAAGCCCCTTAAAAGTCCTCGTCGCTGCTCCTAACAATTCCGAGCTTAGGAGCTCTTTTAAGGCTTAAGATTAAGAATTACTTTTTTCTTTACTAGGATTTTTTCTTTAATTTTAAGAGTACACGCCCACTTTTCTCAGAATTTTCTTAGAAGTACGTCACTAGGAGCTACTTTTAGCCTTAGGATTCTTTGTGAATACGGGCCCTGATGTTCAAGAGTCCACATTTTACTCTCCTATTCGTTTGCACTATTGCTCTTGTGGTTTTATGGGGATTTTATGCACAGCTCCTCTTCTGTTTACCTTTGATTTAAATAATTTCAATGGTCGGGGGACAGACACCGTCACTAAAGGGTTTTCACTAAATAACTCCTGGAACGGAGGAGCAGAGAAGTGTGTTAAACTGCAACTCTGCGTAGGGTTTTGGGTGGGTAACTGCTGAATTAGAAGGGCAGAGAAGTGTGTTAGACTGCGACTCTGCCTCCTGGTCTCAACTCTGGGTTGTCATGGATTTGGTCCGCTAATAAAGTTGGCCAGATTTCTAGAAATGACAGCTGCTCCTTCCCAAGAGGGATGGATGCCGTCTCTCTGAATCAGACCAGGTCTTCCCCAGAAAGTCTACCAATGATCTACAAAGCCCACATCGTTGGCTGGACACCACCTCGATAACCAGCGGCGGAATGACGACATGCGGCTATACATGTCATCACTGGTCAGATTGGGCAGGGGTCCAGAGAAAACTACGGTGTCCGACATTGTTTTTTAGCGTATGAACACACCGACTCAACATTAATCTTAGTGACCTCCGATTGGCGTAACCGGGAGTCATTACGCACGACGTGAATAACAATCTTACTGTATTAACGCTTATCCTTAGCCAGCAGTTTCAAATAGGACTCGATGTCGCCCGCTCTGGCCCCTGGGATGCATTTGACTATGGTCGCTGGTTTCGCTAACTTCACGTTTTACAAAATGGAGCTGCCAATTATCAGAGTTGGTTTCTCAGCGGGTGTGTCGCTGAGTGGGGAAAATCTGTTAGAAACGGGAAGCGAATGCTGGTGTCCTGAGGGCTTTGAATGCTTACGACTATTCCTCCTTCGGACAGTCACCCAGCCACCCTTTCCTGGCTGCTCAGGAAATGCTGGGGAACGGCTACCAGAGGCTAACTCAGGCCGGTCCGCGACCGACTACCGGGGACTGGCTAGCTACAGTAGGCTGATCTACCAAGGTGCGGAGCTGGACTTCTAACTCACTGAGCCTCGCCTCCATGTCTAAAAAATAAATTACACTTCTTACACGTACCATTACCGCTAAAGGAGGCAGAGGAGTAACTGAACATCTGACACACCGAGCAGGAGAAAGCGGGAGAGAGAGAGGGAGAAGGAGAAGCCATCGTTAGCTGCTAAGCTAAAGTCGCTAATGGCTAAGCTAAAGTACGGTAGCGTTGGCTACCAAAACCTTTGAAAACAACTATGAGATTAACAACAGCAGTCACTAAAGATGGAAAGAACTGTGAGTGCTTAGGCAAACTTACTGTAAGAATAAGTATTTAGCGGACAATTGGCCGCTGTAATGACAAATTTAACAATTTTATCTGGTATTTAGCGAGAGCAGCAAACACGCTACCAACACACAAGCACCGGAAACGGAAATGAGTCAACACACTTACCGCAGTACGTCAGCACGTCCAGTCCCAACAAGATGTATTACCATCGGTATTTATATACACATAATGTGTGTTTCTGTGTGTGTGTAAGGAGAGAACGGTCAAATAGGAAATATTACGCATGTAAAGGCTTAGAATAGAACCTGTACTTAAAATCACTCTTTTTTTCCTTCTTGGACAACCAACCAATCACAGTCTTCAAAAGATTGTGTCATACATAGCAACGGGGTCAACCCCGCCTCCTCACTAAGATAAAAGTTTTTGTTGCTCTCAGATCAGTCCTGAATAGCTCTTAAGCTGAGACTCCTAGGTAAAAGTTTTTAAGCTAAGATAAGAGTTTTCTGAGAGGACTCTTAGAATCTTTATGAATACGTGCCCAGAAATGTATTTTGGCCCATTTCGTCAATTCTCTGACAGACAGGAAGCCAATGTAAAGACCTCAGAACTGGAGTGACGTGATCCACCTTTTTGGTCTTAGTGAGGACTCGAGCAGCAGTGTTCTGAATCAGCTGCAGCTGTCTGATGGATTTCTTAGGGAGCCCTGTAAGGACACTGTTACAGTAGTCAAGTCGACTGAAGATAAATGCATGGATAAGCTTTTCCAGGTCCTGCTGAGACATTAGGCCTCTTATCCTTGATATATTCTTCAGGTGATAGTAGGCTGACTTTGTAATTGTCTTAATATGGCTTCTCATATTCAGGTCTGAGTCCATGACTACACCAAGATTTCTGGCTTGATCCGTGGTTCTTAACATTACAGATTGAAGTCGAGCACTGACTTTCAATTGTTCCTCCCTGGCTCCAAAAACAATAACTTCAGTTTTATCCTTGTTTAGTTGAAGAAAATTCTGGCACATCCAATCGTTGACCTGCTCAATACAGTTACTCACCACCTATATGGGATCATAGTCTCCTGGTGAAATGGTTATGTAAATCCAACACGTTCTCATCTCAATGCGTTATATCTGACGCTTTCATCCGGAGTGACAAAGCGTAAGGATTTTACGCTAAAGGTACCCTTCCGCGTCCGTATGAAACGCCCCCATTTCCTACGTTACAGCAATACAACCCTACAGCTGCGCACATCGGCCGTGATAACAGGTAGGGTTAGCCGGTCGACATGCATACATTCAGTGGTTTAGGCACTAACATTTCGAATGGTTGTGGTTACGGTAGGGGCTTCGGGGGGGCTGTCAACACCTTTATCACGAACGTAGCACATCCGGTCTGAACCGGACGCCCCGGAGCGTCTCATACAGACGCTTCCGGAAGCGTCTCCATAAAACGCTAAAGGGTACCTTTCGAGTAAAATACTTACGCTTTGTCACTCTTTCTCAAATCGTCGGTATATGACGCCCTGAGATGAGAAATCTCAGGGCGGTAAATCTGTGTGTCATCTGCGTAATTATGGTAACATATTTTGTTGTTTTTCATAATCTGAGCCAGTGGAAGCATGTAAATGTTAAACAAAAGAGGCCCCAGAATGGAGTCTTGAGGAACTCCACACGTCATTTTTTGTCAGCTCAGATGTGTCATTACCTATAGACACAAAGTAATCCCCTTCCTTTAAGTAGGATTCAAACCAGTTTAGTACTGTAACTTGTGAGGGATCCAGATGCGCTCTTCTGGGCCGAACCCCTCCCAATCCACCAGATAGTGGAAACCGCGCCCCCAGCGGCGAACATCCATAATACACCTGAACGTGAATGCAGGGTGGTCATCAATTATCCGGGTAGGGGGAGGCAGCGCGGCTGGGGGACTCAGAAGAGAGGAAAGCACAGGTTTAATCATGGGGACATGGAATGTAGGATGAATCTTCACAGAGGCAGGCAACCAGAGACGAACGGCAGAAGGGTTAATGATCCTCTCAAAAACAAAATGAGGGGGCCAACTTGAAGGACTCAACCTGCAAAGGCAAATCCTTAGAAGACAGACTGACCCTCTCGATAAGTTGGAGCTGGGACCCGACGCCAATCCGCCCCACGGTGGTTCCGGGAAGTGGTACACACCATGGCTGCCCTGGCTGATCTCCACACTCTCCTGCATCAACGATTGTTTGCCTGAACGGACAGGACTGCTACCTCGAACTCCAGACTGGGGAACAGAGGCAGTTGAAACCCCATGTTTACCATGAATGTGTCACAGTCTGCCTGTCAGCCATACCTTGTTTCGCACTTTTGAGTTTAGTTTATTGTCTGTCTTATAGTATGTTGGGTTTTGGGTTCTGTCCTGTCTAGTGCCTGGTGTCCAGTATCTGTTATATAGTCTGGGTTTTTCAGTTTCAGTCATTTCTTATGTCCAGTTACTCTGTGTGCTTGTGCTGGTTGGTCTGTTACTGTCTGTGTGTCTGGTTATGGGGTTAATATCTGTCTGCCGGTGTCTGTATTAGCTTGTCGTGGGTGTACTCCTTTGATCTGTTTAATGTCTGTAACTTGTGTTATGGCTGTCTCTCTCTTTTCCCTTGCTCTCTCCCTGCCTGACTGTGTCTCGTTAGTCTCATGTCTGTCACCTGTGTGCTCCCGCCCTTCTCGTTAGTCCCTGGTGTTAAATGTTTGGTGTTTCCCTCAGTCTTTGTCCGGTCATTGTTGCGTTCATATGCACTGTCTTGAGTTGCTCCATGCCTGCCTTGTCTCTGCCCTGGATCTGCCCCTATTTGGATATCTGTGTTTTTTGGATCTTGTTTGGAATTCCTTGTTTTGGACTCTGTCTTTCCAGACACTCTGCAGTAAGTGTGCTCGCCTTTTGTTGATTAAACCACTGAACTTACCTGCTCCTCTCCGTGTCCTGCAATTGGGTCCTACTACCACCACACACACAACCCTGACAGAATGGAGACATACCCATGGCAGAACTGACGTGAGAATTGTAAGCGCATTCCGTTACACCCACTGTTATTTAGTCTGTGTTTTGGTTTCATGTCTTATGCTATACTGTTTCGCATTGTTTATTCTTGTGGGGATTTTCGTTGGTTCTCATTGTTTTCTTTGCCTCACTACTTAGTCCTGTGTTCCAGTTCTGTGTGTTAGTTCATGTCTCAGTGTTTTCTCCCGGTCTGTGCACTTTGGTGTTTGTTATTTTGCTTATGTCTGCTCTGTGTTCTGGGCCCTGTTTCAGAAAGCGGGTTTAGTGAAAACTCTGAGTAAGTTGTGCCTGAGAAGAGGGAAACTCTGGGTTTCAGAGAGATTAGATAACCTCTAGGTCTGTAACCCCTGCAGTTTACCCTGTGAACCTAACCTGCTCAAGAGGAGGTTTACTTAGTCAGGGTATCTGTGAATAATTCGTAATTCATTTGTAATACAAAAACTGAAAATACCATTTATCTGTTTTTTGTTTCAAAACGAAAAACCAAATAACCATTTTTGTGTCAGAATCAAAAAACGAAAAAACAATTAAAAACGGCCTGTTTTTTGGCCTGTTCTTATTGTGTGTGTGTGTGTGTGTGTGTGTGTGTGTGTGTGTGTGTGTGTGTGTAGTGCAGGCTTTCCTCTTTGTAATGCCACAATCTAGTTTCACCCTCTCAGGTAAGCTCCACCCTGAAAAATAGGTAGGATCCATCTAATTCTTCTTCTTCTTCTTCCATCCATCTTCTCTGTCTAAAATGTGCACCTGATGGTCCTCAAACGAAGTGTCCTCTATCCTTCAGATGTAAGTAGACTGCAGAGTCTTGACCTGAGGAGTTGGCCCTTCTGTGTTGGGCCATGTGTTTGTGTAGTGGTTGTTTGGTCTCCCCAATATACAGGTCTGTGCATTCCTCACTGCATTGAACCACATACACTAGATTGCTTTTCTTGTGTTTGGGTGTGTGGTCTTTGTGGTGGAACATGATCTGTCTTAGTGTGTTCTTGGGTTTAAAAAACGCAAGGATTGTGTTATTGTGTGGCTGTTTAAACAAACGCAACAACATTGTGATTCCATACATGTCTGGAGTATCAGAGAAACTCAGGAGGATTTTCAACAAACACAACATCCCTGTGTTTTTTAAACCCAAGAACAAACTAATTGATGGTTTGAAAGAGGTGTCAAGGAAGCCATCTACACACGGTCGAGAAGCCATCATTGAACAAAGGAAGGGGTCTACACCACCACTTATCCCCCCACTTACAATACTGTCCTTTCATCATTTCCCAGGAAACTCAACAAACGTGGCCTCAGGTGAAGAAACCAACGATGATCGCTCAGGCTTGGCCTCGGTAGTCCTAACGACTGTAACGACTGTCATTACAGCAACCAGGAACACTAATAAACCAGCGGTATCGATGATCCTGGCAAACGACCCCACTGAGGTTAAATAGCTGAATTTCCCTTCCAATCAGTCAGAACTGAAGAAGTCCTTTGTTTGTTTTTTTTGTTTTTTTTTATTAATGACACAACACATGACAGGTGACATACATAACAGACACAACAATATTTAGTGAAGATACATAAAAACAAACAAGTGATAACAGTCCACGGTTGGGTATAACAGCGTGATATTCAAAGGTAATTTGTAAAAACAAAACAAAAAAAAACAAACAAACAGAAAACAAGCAAACAAAAAAAAAACAAAGAAAAAAAAAAAAACCCAAAAAAACCCAAATAGAAGGTGTCTAATGGTATAAAAGTATGATAATAGTTACATAATATGTGAGTGTAAAATAATAGAGAGAGATAGAGAGAGAGAGAGAGAGAAAAGGGAAGTGCAAATAATAATGAAGAGAGAGAAACAAATGATAGGAGAGAATTTTGTGTCTGAGAATAATAGGAGAAAATACAAGTTTATAGCGGAGTTTCTATTGGATATGTATTTGGCCTTAATCCTATGGTAGATTTGAATCAAACAAAGTTGAAAAAGTATCCCAGGTTTCATTAAAGGCTGATATATTGTTTGTTTTGTAAGCGGTTATTTTTTCAAGTGAAATGTATTCAATAAGTAAATTAGTCCAATGAGTAATATGACAAGAATTCTTGGATTTCCAGTTTTGAAAAATCACTTTCTTAGCAACAGCTAGAGAAACAAGTAGTGGTTTTTTATATGTATTTGGTAGGGTGACTTGTGTAGTATCTCCCAGTAGGCATAATGATGGGGACAGTGGGATTCTGCAGCCCAGGATCTGGGAAAGTTTAGTAGTTACAGCTGTCCAAAAGGAGTGAACTGGTTGGCAGGTCCAGGTGGCATGAAGATAATTATCTATTGTACCTAAGGTGCATTGAGAACAGATGTCTGTGTCAACCAGTCCCATTATAAACATTTTGTGTTGAGTGAGGTGTATTCTATGGATAGTTTTGTATTGTATAAGTTGCAAGTTTGTGTTAGTGGTCATGGAGAAGATATCATTGCAGATTTGTGTCCAGACTTCAGGGTTGAGAGAGACCTCTAGATCGCTATCCCATTTTTTGAAATGGGAGTGTTAAAGAGGAATTTGTACTGGATATGAGTTTATAGAGTTTGGAAATAATACTTTTGTATCTGTAATAATTGATAACTGAAGAAGTCCTTTGGATGAGGGACGAAACGCCTTCCAGTATCTTCAGCAGAGTCCAGTTGCCCTTGACTTTTCAACAATATTCTAATTTTGGGGTTTTAATTAGTTGTCAGTTAAAATCATCAAAATTAAAAGGAATGAGCACTTGAAATATCAGTCTGCGTGGAATGAATGAATGGAATATACATTACACAAGTTTCACTTTTTGAATGGAATTACTGAAATAAATCAACTTTTTGATGATATTCTAATTATATGACAAGCACCTGTAGAAGGTGGTGTTTGAAGCAGTGTGCTGTAGCAGCCACCAGAGGGCAGCATGGTACAGGTTTGATCCCTGACAGCAGCAGAACAGAGCAGACAGATGAAGAGTTCCTGCTGAGGTTCCAGCTTTTTCACGTTCCTCTAGAAAGCCTTAGTCCCTCCCCTTCCAGTGGACCACCACAGGACCTTTGGAAAACATATGTACGATAGTCAATGGCAAGGGAAGACAATTTTTTTTTCCCGCTATAATTGGGCTCTGAACACATGATAATGGTCAATTTAAAATATATATTTAAATAGATATGATATTATTAAATATTTAAATGCCTAGTGTGGCCATCACAAAGACAAATAACAGGTTGGACAGCAGAAGAGTCAGAGAAGTGAAGTAACAAGCTGTTACCCATTTTGTCCAGTTCAGACTGAGCCATGGAGTCTGTAACCAGCTGGACGATGGAGGTGGCGGCGCCGGCCGGCCTTTCAGCCTCGGGATGTTGTATGACTGCCGCAAAGACTCACTTGTCCCTGGTAAGGATTCAGATACTTAATGTGTCACAACCACACTTTCAGGATTTAAAATCACATACAACAACATTTTCTTCTCAGATCTTTTTGCTCCTTTTGAATTGTTGATCCAGCTTCTATCAGAGTCATGAAAGCCTCTCAATTTTTATTAGTATAATCACTCACTGGTAGCTGTTTCCTGCAGCAACGGAACGTATAATACTGTTCTGGTTTATTACTGTGAGCTTAGATCAATGACTGATCTTTTGGCAATAGTGTGGTTACTTGGTGCAGCTGGAGAAAAGCAACTGCGGCCTCTAGACTTGGCGTCAGCAGCAGCCTCACTCCCACAAGGTTTTAATGTCATGTGACATGGTGACTTTTTGCAGCACCGGCGAAGGTCTGACACAATTTCTAACCAGCACACCTCATGTTAAGTCAGAGCTGCGCAGCGCTGCATGAAGTCAAACTGTACTTACTTTCTCCTGTCTGCCTGGTTCTGGAAGCTGAACATGTGCTTCTTTTGCAGGAATTACACTGTGGGACATTGATGACCTTAAAAAACATATACAAGAAAGACCACAGAACTTTAATGATTTTGAGATTGTTGCATCCGAATCAATTGAGGACAAATCTTCAGCACTAAACGTTGAAGCTTCCCTGAAAGCAAGTGTCTTGTGTGGACTGGTTGAAGTTGATGGATCGGCCAAATACCTGAACGACAGTAAGACTTCCAAAAATCAGGCCAGAGTAACTCTGAAGTACAAAACTACCACAAAGTTCCAGGAACTGTCAATGAATCATCTTGGAAGAGGCAATGTGAAGCATTCATATGTCTTTGATAAAGGATTAGCAACACATGTAGTCACAGCCATTCTTTATGGGGCACAAGCCTTCTTTGTCTTTGACCGTGAGGTTGACCAAGCTGTAAAGGAAAATAATAAAGACATTGAGGGAAAGTTGAAGGTGATGATCAAGAAGATTTCCAGCTTTCAGATAGATGGTGAAGGTTCCCTGAAACTGGAAGACAAGGACAGAGCAAATGTTGAGAAATTCTCCTGCAGATTCTTTGGAGACTTTTCTCTTAAAAAAAGTCCTGTGTCCTTTCAGGATGCAGTAGAAGTCTACCAAAGCCTGCCAAACTCACTGGAAGCCAAGGGAGAAAACGCTGTACCAATGAAAGTCTGGCTGTTGCCACTGACAAGTTTAGATTCTTCTGCTGCAAAACTGGTCCGTCAGATAAGTATAGGATTAGTTCAGGAATCACAGAGAGTCCTGGAGGACTTCAGTGAGCTGGAGATGAGGTGCAATGACACAATGAGAACCACCACCGCACAGCAGTTCCCACAGATTGTCAAAAAGATTGAACACTTTAAAGAGATGTGCTCTGAGTTCAAACTGGGATTCCAACAAAACTTGGCAAAGAAACTTCCATCAATCCGAGGAGGAGGAGAAGAGGAGGCTGTGCTCGCAGAGATCCTGAAGAAGAGACATTCTTCTCCTTTCAACAGCAAAGACCTGAACGAGTGGATGGACTGTAAAGTGAGAGAAGTCTACATCTTAATGTCTTTAACCAACATGATGCAAAACACAGAGATCATCCCGTCACATGACGACTTTCAGAGGGAAATCTTCAGTGCAGATCATGCTGTGTGTTTTGTTTTCACCTCCCTGGGAAGTGCTGAACCGTACCTCTCAGCTTTATCAAACTACTTAAAACAAACACCGAACCAGACGACCCTCAAGATGCACATACTCAAGATGTAGAGAAGGAACAATGGTTCAGCTCAAAAGAAATAACAGATGCAATGAGGCATAAAGCAAAGCTCTTCAGTGACTTTGCAGAGGCCAACAAGGAGAACAAGAACATTAAGTTCTTGACAGTGGGATTAACAAATGAGACACAGAAAGGTTCAAGCATCTACCTTTATGAAGACGGCTTTTCTGTCAGTGAGAACTTTGAGCCGCCTTCAAAGCCTGAAACAGTAACAGCAAGTGACATAAAGCACAACAGTGTGACACTGAAGATTTCTGCGTCCAGATTTGGAGCAGAGAACATCACCTCCTACTCTGTAGAGTACTGTGTCAGAGGAGAGGATGGATGGCAACAAGAGACAGCATCAAAAGCTGGAGAAGTCACAGTGAGCCCTCTGAGTCCTAACACAGAGTATATGTTCAGATGCAGAGCAGTGACCTCAGCAGGTGTTGGGCTGGCCAATGAAGTCAGTGGTTCCATTAAAACCTTACCTTGCAGCCCTCCTGGAAAACCTCAGGTTAGACCATGCTCAAGTTTTGCTGATTCTGTTAAAGTAAATAGCACATTGTTAAAACCCCAGTCAGGTCCTCTCCCTGTTTATAAAATCCTCTTGAAAGATGAACTAATCAGTGTCTCTGGCTGCAGGCGTTTCAGTTTTGGGAGAGAGTCCTTTAAACCTAATCGCACTCATCATGCTTCTGGGAGCAATTGGATCTGGGAAGTCAACTCTCATCAACGGGATGATCAATTACATTCTAGGTGTCAAATGGGAGGATTCATATCGGTTTAAGTTAGTTGATGAGGGTCAGTCGAGATCACAATCTCACAGGCAGACCTCTGAAGTCACTGTGTACAAAATCAACCACCAGGAGGGTTTTAAAACTGAATACTCTCTGACCATTGTTGACACTCCAGGGTTTGGAGATACAAGAGGCATAGAAAGAGACAGACAGACCACAGAACAGCTGTGTAATCTCTTCTCTGCTGAGCTTGGTGTCAGTGAAATTGACGCTAGTGTGTTTTGTAGCTCAGGCTTCTTTAGCTTCGACTCACACCAACACAGAAATATGTGTTTGACTCTGTGCTCTCAATCTTTGGCAAAGATGTGGCAGAAAACATCAGGGTTCTGCTGACATTCGCAGACAGCCAGCGTCCACCAGTTCTAGAGGCAATCAATGCTTCAGGTGTCCCATGTCCTAAAACAAAAGACGGGCTGCCAGTTCACTTCAAATTCAATAACTCAGCTCTGTTTGCAGACAACAATGAGGATGATGAGGATGAAGATGGAGGCTTTGATCAGATGTGTTGGAACATGGGGACAAAAAACATGAAGAGGTTCTTTGCTGCTTTGAATATCATAGAAACCAAAAGCTTGACAATGATGAAGGAGGTCCTCAGAGAAAGAAAGCAGCTCGAGAATTCAGTTGAAAACTTGCAGAAGCAGGTTAAAGTTGGGTTAGCCAAGCTGGAGGAGATAAAAGAGACAACCTCAGCCTCAGAAGCTAATGCACATGTTCAGGTATTGGACAGAAGACAGAAGGCTGAATATGATCATTTGGAAACTGAGGTGGTGCAACTGATAAATAAGTCTGCTATGTGTTTAAACAGACTTAAACAGATAGCACTGAAGCCAGACTATCTCTCCACTCCAGAGTACATCGACATGCTGATTGAGGGAGAGAAATCTGAGGCCAAGCCAGGCTGGAAGCAACGAGTTCAGATCCTGAGAGCCGTGAGAGAAAAAAGCAGAGTACATGGCTAAAATAGAAAGAGGAGATAAACTCCTTTAGTTCATGGTGATAAAGAATATGAGCAAAGCTCAACAGTGAAAAAAGAGATTGATATTTTTTTTAGTGTTTAGATATATAAAATTTACATTGTTCAGTACAGCTTTATAAACATGAATATCAGCTTCTTGCTCAGTTTTAAAGTTTTTCTGCTCTTCCATTTTTTTGGAGATTTGAAAACAATGGTTAAATGGCGTTCTTGATTTATTAAAGGAGACCTATTATGCTTTTCTGTATTTTATGACTTATCTACAGAAGCCACTCAAAGATTAAATTAAATTCTTGCTGCCAAAGACACAACCCCAGATACCCTGGATTCAAAGTATACCTCAGGTACTACAGGTTAGCCTGACCATGACATCAGCATCACACTGCCAGGTTCACATTAGATTTTAAACAGCACATTTTCATGTATGGTGGAGGTGATGGTAAAACTTTCTCTTTAATCTTTATTGAAATCACTTTCTTCTTCTCCTTCGGCTTGTATGATGTAACAACACTAGGTGCTTTGAGATGTCTGCAGCTGATTTTTGCCGACTTGATAGTGTAACGTGAGCTGCAGGTTATTGCAGGGCCGGGGAATAAAAACAGCGCCGCCAAGTCAGATACATTCTACCAGCTAACTACTTCAGCTGAATTTGTGCTACGCACACACAGTGAAGGCTTAAACCCCACGGTGGACAAAGCACTGTTTGATTGAAGATCACACTACAGACATGGTCTTTCTCCCTATTGCTCAGCTCACTAAAATTGCTTAAAATAAGAGATACAGACTGGGAAATATTGGTATACTAATCATCACAACATGCATTAGGCTAAATGAAGGGTGTAGCTGTGTTGAAAAAGGCATTAGCGGATTAGTATCTTACACTTAGCTCAAAAAGACAAAGAACAAGTGGGGAAAGTATTTGCACACTGTTTTGAAGAAATCTTCAACGCAGAAACATAACTCCCCCCCAAATATTTTTGAGCAACAAACCCTTCTGGTGATTTTTTTTGCACCAATGTCTGCATTTACTGGTGGAAATGTTTTTATTCACGTAAAGGGAAACATTCAGGGCCAGGTGATAATTCAAAATGTAAATATATTATATATAACATACTGCAGTAAGGCTCTCAGGCTTTTTTGTAATTGCTTTCAGAAATGTAGCCTATTCTCTTATAGATCAATGTTTCTCATTTAATATCCAATCCAATCCAACAAGTCATTTTAAATGTTTCCATGTGCACAGTAATGTCACAGCTAATATCCTGGGATGTACAGTAGATAGGTAGATGCTTTACTCCAGATAGTTTCACTGAATGAACCTGAACTGTGTGTGAAAACACAGCATATTATTTAACTTTAGATCCTGATGATACTGTCGGCCTGTCAGAGGAGTTAAGTATAAGTTATGCTGCTGTGTAAATGTGCACAGTGTCTCTCTTCATGGGGAGATGCTTCATCCTATTTCACCCACACGGAAATTCATTTAATTCACAAAACTCTGCCTTCAAACAGCGGTGCTCTCAGTCATTGCGTGCACGTGAGGTTACCATGTGCTTCATGTGTTTGCCCAAGTGTGGACAGTGATCGGGAAACAGTTTTCAACTTGTGGATTGCTACGGTGTAATCAGCTGCGTCCGCATGTTCGTAAAGCCTTCGTTTTTATTTAGCTTGTTATCAGTGGTTTTTATTTAATTTTTTTTATAATAGGCTATAGGCTATATATATATTTACTAAGTCATCTCATAGCTGGTTACGGCCATGTGTGAAACCAGCGCACATGTTTTGGTTCCCGGTTTTCCGCGTGGGATCTTTATAAATCAAGGCAAAGCCAGATCAGTCCCACAATTAAAATTATCCTCGGCCAAAGACATGATCAGTCACATTTGTCTATTTGAGAGATATCCCAAAACTCAGGCGAGATTTAGATGAAACGTGTAAACAAATATGTCTCAGCCAACGCTTGAGGTGTGACTGTTTTTGTTCACAACCTTGCAAAATAGTATTTTACATGGTCACTGTCCTCAATTAAAATTCTGTTATAATCTGAGTGTATTTTAATGTGGAGCCAGTAGATAGAAATTTATTTTCTATTAATAAAATCTTGAGAATTGTACAGCTTTGAGTTACTCTGGCGTGTTTTCTAGTTTTAGTTATTTTAAACATACATGTTTTAATAACTTCCAGTTTGGTGTTTTGGTGGATTGGTGTTTTACATTTGTAATTATTGTGTCTTCTAGTCTTAAATGCCATAAATATCAGAATACATTAATAGTTTAATGTATGACATGTTTAATCGTTAATGCTGTTTATCTGAACAATAAATAATTATGAATACAACTGCATAAAATGTTATTCATTATATTGTCAACCAGATGAGACCATATAAAATGTGTAAATACCCTCTTCTCGACACAACATACTGTATGAGGGTAAGGACTTGCTAATGTGCCTGCCTAGCAGCCTGTAAGCTGTATAGTGGTATTCCTGGGCATAGGGACACAATAGCTACAGCTAAACCTCATGAAATGATCGTCAGAATCGGGTTTATTGCCAGGTATATTTTCACATACGGGGAATTTACCTTGGTATAAGTTGGTGCTTACAGTACACATTAACATAAACAGAAATATAAATATATAAAAGTAAGGAGATCAAAAAAATTTACAAGTATACAAAAAAATACAATAACACTATAAAACAATGCTGACAAGTATGTGCAAAGTTCATAACATGGGCATATTTAAATATGGACAATGTTCTGTTTCTTGTAATACAGAAACAGAAAAACCCTGTATGGCTGCAGTTTACTATTTATCTTCATAGCTCATAGTGAGCCAACTTTAAATGTAGAAAATGTAGAAGATCAGTAATATGATTTCATTCTATCTGTAGGCCTACACTAAATAGCACAGTTCAACAGACTAGAGTAATAGATAGATAGTAAGAGCACCATAAACGTAGTGGGAGTTATCATCTGTAGAGAGCATGATGCAAATGAATGACTCATAACAGCTGATGATGATGCTGGTCAGATTCCGGTTGCCATGGTAATTGAGTACATTAACTATTAACCACACCCCCTTTCTCACAGAAAACGTCGGTTAAAACTTGCAAGCTGCTACAATCTCACTCCTTCTGAAACCACTTTGAACAATTTTTGTCCTTTAAGTCTTCTGAATAATGACTATAAAGTGTTTTCTGGCCCTTCTCCTAGAGAAAGTAATCACCTCTTTGGAGCAAAGAGTCCAGGTAGGATTCATACCAGGCAGACTTTCACCCAACAATGTGAGAAGACTTTTTCAATCATGCTAAGAGTAAGTTTTTCACAGCGCCCAGCAGTAGCAAGACCGCTGGATGCAGAAAAAGCGTTTGACAGAATAGAGTCGCCGTACTGGACCAAGACCAACTGGGTCTTACATCATTGCATCAATAAACAGTGAAAACTTTCTATGTAATACATTTTGATAAAGTTATTTGTTACTCAGATTTCTGAGTGGACACACCTGAGCTTTAGGGGAGTGCAGCTGGCTGACTGAGCTATGTTGGAGCTGTTTTGATTTGGATTCGTTTGTAGCCAATCCGACCCTTGAGAAAATTAACGTCGTCGTAAAGATGACTTAATTTGTATAGCCACCCATTTGGGAATCACGGTTGCCAAATATTTATTGTAAAAGGATCTTCTGATCCGGATTATTTATGGCTTGGTAGAGCAGGGAGAGATTGTGCTACCTGAGCAGCAGCACTTGCAGCTTCAGCTGGATGTTAGGAGGCTGGAGCTGGAAATGGAGGTTGGCAAGGCCGTGAGACTGCAGAAGCTTGAGCTATAAACTCCAAGGTGGAGCAGGTTCCACAGTCTGCCTCAGGTATGCCACAACCCTCTCCCTCCTCTGATACAGATATTGAGTCAGCTAAAATTAATTTTGATGTAGGTAAGCATATAGCTTTGGTACCAACCTTCCGAGAGTCTGAAGTGGATTCCTATTTTTGCGTTTTTGAGCCCATTGCTGCTTAGTTACAGTGGCCGCCTGGAGTTTGGGCTCTCCTGCTCCAGTGCAAGCTCCAAGGTAAAGCTCAGGAAGCCATCGCAGCATTACCTCTGGAGGACAGAGTAAATTATGAGAACCTGCCACTTTAGCGCATTTATGAGTTGGTTCCTGAAGCGCACCAACAGAGATTTAGAGAGCATAATAGAGAGCAGGGCCAGACGTACGCTGGAGTTCACTAGGGAAAAGGGCGTGCTGTTTGATAAATGGATTGCTGCCAGTCAGGGAACTAATGCTTCTGGAGGACTTTAAGAAGTGTCTCCCTGACAGTGTTGAGGAATGACCGTAAGTGTTACTACTGCCATCAGAGCGGACATGTAATCGCTAACTGTTACACATTGAAACGTAAGGAGCAATCTCCTAGAGTTTCCCAGCCTAAGGGTGTTTGCTTGATTCCCACACACTTAGTCATAGACATGTGTGTACAGACGTAGAGGCCTGCTTTGTTTTCGAGGCATGTATTTCACTTACCGGGTTGCCTGCTGACCAGCTTAGTGAAAGTGTTACAAGATACCGCTTGTTCTCAGTCAGTGGTTTTAGCCTCAGAGTTGCCCTTCACTGATCAGACTGCCTGTGGTTTTCGTTCCGCACTGTGTGGCATCGAAATGGGATATGTTCCCCGGCTGGTGCACCAGATACATGTACAGTCGGACTTAATTACTGGTTTCTTCCCAGTAGCAGTGTGTCCTGAGCTACGTGCCCAGGGTGTAGTACTCCTGATGGGTAATGATATTGCTGGAGACAAGGTTACCCCTACACTAGAGGTCC
>JALXJV020000012.1:7159699-7348079 GCA_024633595.2 Lepomis macrochirus | reverse complement strand
GCTGTCATTCTCAATATCCACATGAATATTAAAATCCCCTACGATAATAACTTTGTCCGTTTTAAGGACTAAATCAATCAATCAATCAATCAATTCAACTTTATTAATCCCACAAGGGGCAATTAGTTAAGAGCAGCGTGTTTGCAACAGTAAATAACACAATCACACACATTATTGACAACATAAAAAAGAAAGAAAGAAAGAAAAATAAGAAAAAAACCCATGGAACCCTACACAGAGTTTAAAAGTTTGATTGCAGAGGGGATAAAAGATTTGGAGTGGCGGTTTGTCTTACACACAGGAAGCTCATAACGACTCAGAACAAGGCTTTCAAATGAGTTATAATTTATTTTAGGTTTAGAGCTGATTACTAGGCTAGAGTCAAAGATAGCTGCAACTCCACCTCCTCGGCCTGTGCTTCGAGGAATGTGAGTATTCATATGACTGGGAGGGGTGGATTCATTTAGGCTCACATATTCTCCATCACCCAGCCAGGTTTCAGTAAGACAGAATAAATCAATTTCATAATCTGATATTAGTTCATTTACTAGTACACAGAGAGATCTGGGCCCGTATTCACAAAGAATCTAAGAGTCCTCTCAGAAAACTCTTATCTTAGCTTAAAAACTTTTACCTGGGAGTCTTAGCTTAAGAGCTATTCAGGACTGATCTGAGAGCAACTCTGAGCAAGGAAAAGACAAAACTTTTATCTTAGTGAGGAGGCGGGGTTGACCCGTTGCTATGTATGACACAATCTTTTGAAGACTGTGATTGGTTGGTTGTCCAAGAAGGGAAAAAAAGAGTGATTCTAGTGTAGGTTATATTCGAAGCCTTTACTTTGGAAATTACATGCGTAATATTTCCTGTTTGACCGTTCTCTCCTCACTCACACACACACATATATATATAAATCCTGTTTTTTATTTACCATGCTGTTAATTTCCTATCAGGTATTTGATTGGCTTGGAATGATAAAAATTGTTCCACTCTTTCCAATAACACTGATTGCTGGCGTTTCTATTTAAGTGGTGGTTTGAATGTTGGTTTTAATGGATCAAACACGGAATCAAAACCAAGCAGGGCGAGAAAGCCCAACTGGACCAGTTAGTGGATGAACACAAGGAAATTCTAAAAGGAAAATTCGGCCGGGTGTCACAGCACGGGCTGAGAAGCATAAGCATAAACTATTAACGGTTCATTCTCGTTAGTCGCTCCAGGGAAGCTGCTACATTCATAAATGCAGTTTTTTGAGCCTGCAAGGTGGGAATGTCCAGTGGAAACGAAATGAACTGCGACACAATAAGAGGTTCTGACAGTGCTGTAAGGCTGATGATACACACAGCAACTTTTAGAGCAATGCGTGCAGGGCAACGCTGTCGATCAATAATAATGAGTAAAGATTACTAACATAACCCCTTCCCCACCACTCCGCCACCGCCCGCTCGCCGCTATCCATTTAAACATAGTCGGACTTGCCTCTAGCAAGATTGCCCAGCAACATTGCTCAAAAAGTTGCCCCGTGTATCATCCGCTTTAATTGTTTGTGTGATCACGCTTACAGAAGGTTGTGACAGACCCAAATCATCACCGCTGCTTTGTTGCCAAATATTGTAATGTAGTGATTACTTTCATTCCTGCCTGTGTCGGAGATGTTTGCGTGTATCAGTCACAAACACGATCCCTGCACGATCTAATCTATAGCGTCTGATTAACTCACTGTCATCCTGCAAAACATTTCGTCTCCCTCTTCGTCTTTCTGCCATTTTCTCCTCTACTAAAGAAACTCTTAAGCCCCTTAAAAGTCCTCGTCGCTGCTCCTAACAATTCCGAGCTTAGGAGCTCTTTTAAGGCTTAAGATTAAGAATTACTTTTTTCTTTACTAGGATTTTTTCTTTAATTTTAAGAGTACACGCTCACTTTTCTCAGAATTTTCTTAGAAGTACGTCACTAGGAGCTACTTTTAGCCTTAGGATTCTTTGTGAATACGGGCCCTGATGTTCAAGAGTCCACATTTTACTCTCCTATTCGTTTGCACTATTGCTCTTGTGGTTTTATGGGGATTTTATGCACAGCTCCTCTTCTGTTTACCTTTGATTTAAATAATTTCAATGGTCGGGGACAGACACCGTCACTAAAGGGTTTTCACTAAATAACTCCTGGAGCGGAGGAGCAGAGAAGTGTGTTAAACTGCAACTCTGCGTAGGGTTTTGGGTGGGTAACTGCTGAATTAGAAGGGCAGAGAAGTGTGTTGGACTGCGACTCTGCCTCCTGGTCTCAACTCTGGGTTGTCATGGATTTGGTCCGCTAATAAAGTTGGCCAGATTTCTAGAAATGACAGCTGCTCCTTCCCAAGAGGGATGGATGCCGTCTCTCTGAATCAGACCAGGTCTTCCCCAGAAAGTCTACCAATGATCTACAAAGCCCACATCGTTGGCTGGACACCACCCTCGATAACCAGCGGCGGAATGGCGACATCGCGCTATACATGTCATCACTGGTCAGATTGGGCAGGGGTCCAGAGAAAACTACGGTGTCCGACATTGTTTTTAGCGTATGAACACACCGACTCAACATTAATCTTAGTGACCTCCGATTGGCGTAACCGGAGTCATTACGCCGGCGTGAATAACAATCTTACTGTATTAACGTTTATCCTTAGCCAGCAGTTTCAAATAGGACTCGATGTCGCCCGCTCTGGCCCCTGGGATGCATTTGACTATGGTCGCTGGTTTCGCTAACTTCACGTTTTACAAAATGGAGCTGCCAATTATCAGAGTTGGTTTCTCAGCGGGTGTGTCGCTGAGTGGGGAAAATCTGTTAGAAACGGGAAGCGAATGCTGGTGTCCTGAGGGCTTTGAATGCTTACGACTATTCCTCCTTCGGACAGTCACCCAGCCACCCTTTCCTGGCTGCTCAGGAAATGCTGGGGAACGGCTACCAGAGGCTAACTCAGGCCGGTCCGCACCGACTACCGGGGACTGGCTAGCTACAGTAGGCTGATCTACCAAGGTGCGGAGCTGGACTTCTAACTCACTGAGCCTCGCCTCCATGTCTAAAAATAAATTACACTTCTTACACGTACCATTACCGCTAAAGGAGGCAGAGGAGTAACTGAACATCTGACACACCGAGCAGGAGAAAGCGGGAGAGAGAGAGAGAGGGAGAAGGAGAAGCCATCGTTAGCTGCTAAGCTAAAGTCGCTAATGGCTAAGCTAAAGTACGGTAGCGTTGGCTACCAAAACCTTTGAAAACAACTATGAGATTAACAACAGCAGTCACTAAAGATGGAAAGAACTGTGAGTGCTTAGGCAAACTTACTGTAAGAATAAGTATTTAGCGGACAATTGGCGCTGTAATGATAAATTTAACAATTTTATCTGGTATTTAGCGAGAGCAGCAAACACGCTACCAACACACAAGCACCGGAAGCGGAAATGAGTCAACACACTTACCGCAGTACGTCAGCACGTCCAGTCCCAACAAGATGTATTACCATCGGTATTTATATACACATAATGTGTGTTTCTGTGTGTGTGTAAGGAGAGAACGGTCAAATAGGAAATATTACGCATGTAAAGGCTTAGAATAGAACCTGTACTTAAAATCACTCTTTTTTCCTTCTTGGACAACCAACCAATCACAGTCTTCAAAAGATTGTGTCATACATAGCAACGGGGTCAACCCCGCCTCCTCACTAAGATAAAAGTTTTTGTTGCTCTCAGATCAGTCCTGAATAGCTCTTAAGCTGAGACTCCTAGGTAAAAGTTTTTAAGCTAAGATAAGAGTTTTCTGAGAGGACTCTTAGAATCTTTATGAATACGTGCCCAGAAATGTATTTTGGCCCATTTCGTCAATTCTCTGACAGACAGGAAGCCAATGTAAAGACCTCAGAACTGGAGTGACGTGATCCACCTTTTTGGTCTTAGTGAGGACTCGAGCAGCAGTGTTCTGAATCAGCTGCAGCTGTCTGATGGATTTCTTAGGGAGCCCTGTAAGGACACTGTTACAGTAGTCAAGTCGACTGAAGATAAATGCATGGATAAGCTTTTCCAGGTCCTGCTGAGACATTAGGCCTCTTATCCTTGATATATTCTTCAGGTGATAGTAGGCTGACTTTGTAATTGTCTTAATATGGCTTCTCATATTCAGGTCTGAGTCCATGACTACACCAAGATTTCTGGCTTGATCCGTGGTTCTTAACATTACAGATTGAAGTCGAGCACTGACTTTCAATTGTTCCTCCCTGGCTCCAAAAACAATAACTTCAGTTTTATCCTTGTTTAGTTGAAGAAAATTCTGGCACATCCAATCGTTGACCTGCTCAATACAGTTACTCACCACCTATATGGGATCATAGTCTCCTGGTGAAATGGTTATGTAAATCCAACACGTTCTCATCTCAATGCGTTATATCTGGCGCTTTCATCGGAGTGACAAAGCGTGAGGATTTTACGCTAAAGGTACCCTTCCGCGTCCAGTATGAAACGCCCCATTTCCTACGTTACAGCAATACAACCCTACAGCTGCGCATCGGCCGTGTGATAACAGGTAGGGTTAGCCGGTCGACATGCATACATTCAGTGGTTTAGGCACTAACATTTCGAATGGTTGTGGTTACGGTAGGGGCTTCGGGGCTGTCAACACCTTTATCACGAGCGTAGCACATCCGGTCTGAACCGGACGCTCGAGCGTCTCATACAGGCAGCTTCGAGGCGTCTCCATAAAGCGCTAAAGGGTACCTTCGAGTAAAATACTTCACGCTTTGTCACTCTTTCTCAAATCGTCGGTATATGACGCCCTGAGATGAGAAATCTCAGGGCGGTAAATCTGTGTGTCATCTGCGTAATTATGGTAACATATTTTGTTGTTTTCATAATCTGAGCCAGTGGAAGCATGTAAATGTTAAACAAAAGAGGCCCCAGAATGGAGTCTTGAGGAACTCCACACGTCATTTTTGTCAGCTCAGATGTGTCATTACCTATAGACACAAAGTAATCCCCTTCCTTTAAGTAGGATTCAAACCAGTTTAGTACTGTAACTTGTGAGGGATCCAGATGCGCTCTTCTGGGCCGAACCCCTCCCAATCCACCAGATAGTGGAAACCGCGCCCCCAGCGGCGAACATCCATAATACACCTGAACGTGAATGCAGGGTGGTCATCAATTATCCGGGTAGGGGGAGGCAGCGCGGCTGGGGGACTCAGAAGAGAGGAAAGCACAGGTTTAATCATGGGGACATGGAATGTAGGATGAATCTTCACAGAGGCAGGCAACCAGAGACGAACGGCAGAAGGGTTAATGATCCTCTCAAAAACAAAATGAGGGGGCCAACTTGAAGGACTCAACCTGCAAAGGCAAATCCTTAGAAGACAGACTGACCCTCTCGATAAGTTGGAGCTGGGACCCGGCGCCAATCCGCTCACGGTGGTTCGGGAAGTGGTACACACCATGGCTGCCCTGGCTGATCTCCACACTCTCCTGCATCAGCGATTGTTTGCCTGAGCGGACAGGACTGCTACCTCGAACTCCAGACTGGGGAACAGAGGCAGTTGAAACCCCATGTTTACCATGAATGTGTCACAGTCTGCCTGTCAGCCATACCTTGTTTCGCACTTTTGAGTTTAGTTTATTGTCTGTCTTATAGTATGTTGGGTTTTGGGTTCTGTCCTGTCTAGTGCCTGGTGTCCAGTATCTGTTATATAGTCTGGGTTTTTCAGTTTCAGTCATTTCTTATGTCCAGTTACTCTGTGTGCTTGTGCTGGTTGGTCTGTTACTGTCTGTGTGTCTGGTTATGGGGTTAATATCTGTCTGCCGGTGTCTGTATTAGCTTGTGCGTGGGTGTACTCCTTTGATCTGTTTAATGTCTGTAACTTGTGTTATGGCTGTCTCTCTCTTTTCCCTTGCTCTCTCCCTGCCTGACTGTGTCTCGTTAGTCTCATGTCTGTCACCTGTGTGCTCCCGCCCTTCTCGTTAGTCCCTGGTGTTAAATGTTTGGTGTTTCCCTCAGTCTTTGTCCGGTCATTGTTGCGTTCATATGCACTGTCTTGAGTTGCTCCATGCCTGCCTTGTCTCTGCCCTGGATCTGCCCCTATTTGGATATCTGTGTTTTTTGGATCTTGTTTGGAATTCCTTGTTTTGGACTCTGTCTTTCCAGACACTCTGCAGTAAGTGTGCTCGCCTTTTGTTGATTAAACCACTGAACTTACCTGCTCCTCTCCGTGTCCTGCAATTGGGTCCTACTACCACCACACACACAACCCTGACAGAATGGAGACATACCCATGGCAGAACTGACGTGAGAATTGTAAGCGTACTCCCGTACACCCACTGTTATTTAGTCTGTGTTTTGGTTTCATGTCTTGCGTTATACTGTTTCGCATTGTTTATTCTTGTGGGGATTTTCGCGTTGGTTCTCATTGTTTTCTTGCCTCACTACTTAGTCCTGTGTTCCAGTTCTGTGTGTTAGTTCATGTCTCAGTGTTTTCTCCCGGTCTGTGCACTTTGGTGTTTGTTATTTTGCTTATGTCTGCTCTGTGTTCTGGGCCCTGTTTCAGAAAGCGGGTTTAGTGAAAACTCTGAGTAAGTTGTGCCTGAGAAGGGAAACTCTGGGTTTCAGAGAGATTAGATAACCTCTAGGTCTGTAACCCCTGCAGTTTACCCTGTGAACCTAACCTGCTCAAGAGGAGGTTTACTTAGTCAGGGTATCTGTGAATAATTCGTAATTCATTTGTAATACAAAAACTGAAAATACCATTTATCTGTTTTTTGTTTCAAAACGAAAAACCAAATAACCATTTTGTGTCAGAATCAAAAAACGAAAAAACAATTAAAAACGGCCTGTTTTTTGGCCTGTTCTTATTGTTGTGTGTGTGTGTGTGTGTGTGTGTGTGTGTGTGTGTGTGTGTGTGTGAGTGCAGGCTTTCCTCTTTGTAATGCCACAATCTAGTTTCACCCTCTCAGGTAAGCTCCACCCTGAAAAATAGGTAGGATCCATCTAATTCTTCTTCTTCTTCTTCCATCCATCTTCTCTGTCTAAAATGTGCACCTGATGGTCCTCAAACGAGTGTCCTCTATCCTTCAGATGTAAGTAGACTGCAGAGTCTTGACCTGAGGAGTTGGCCCTTCTGTGTTGGGCCATGTGTTTGTGTAGTGGTTGTTTGGTCTCCCCAATATACAGGTCTGTGCATTCCCTCACTGCATTGGACCACATACACTAGATTGCTTTTCTTGTGTTTGGGTGTGTGGTCTTTGTGGTGGAACATGATCTGTCTTAGTGTGTTCTTGGGTTTAAAAAACGCAAGGATTGTGTTATTGTGTGGCTGTTTAAACAAACGCAACAACATTGTGATTCCATACATGTCTGGAGTATCAGAGAAACTCAGGAGGATTTTCAACAAACACAACATCCCTGTGTTTTTTAAACCCAAGAACAAACTAATTGATGGTTTGAAAGAGGTGTCAAGGAAGCCATCTACACACGGGTCGAGAAGCCATCATTGAACAAAGGAAGGGGTCTACACCACCACTTATCCCCCACTTACAATACTGTCCTTTCATCATTTCCCAGGAAACTCAACAAACGTGGCCTCAGGTGAAGAAACCAACGATGATCGTTCAGGCTTGGCCTCGGGTAGTCCTAACGACTGTAACGACTGTCATTACAGCAACCAGGAACACTAATAAACCAGCGGTATCGATGATCCTGGCAAACGACCCCACTGAGGTTAAATAGCTGAATTTCCCTTCCAATCAGTCAGAACTGAAGAAGTCCTTTGTTTGTTTTTTTTGTTTTTTTTTATTAATGACACAACACATGACAGGTGACATACATAACAGACACAACAATATTTAGTGAAGATACATAAAAACAAACAAGTGATAACAGTCCACGGTTGGGTATAACAGCGTGATATTCAAAGGTAATTTGTAAAAAAAACAAAACAAAAAAAACAAACAAACAGAAAACAAGCAAACAAAAAAAAAAAACAAAGAAAAAAAAAAAAACCCAAAAAAACCCAAATAGAAGGTGTCTAATGGTATAAAAGTATGATAATAGTTACATAATATGTGAGTGTAAAATAATAGAGAGAGATAGAGAGAGAGAGAGAGAGAAAAGGGAAGTGCAAATAATAATGAAGAGAGAGAAACAAATGATAGGAGAGAATTTTGTGTCTGAGAATAATAGGAGAAAATACAAGTTTATAGCGGAGTTTCTATTGGATATGTATTTGGCCTTAATCCTATGGTAGATTTGAATCAAACAAAGTTGAAAAAGTATCCCAGGTTTCATTAAAGGCTGATATATTGTTTGTTTTGTAAGCGGTTATTTTTTCAAGTGAAATGTATTCAATAAGTAAATTAGTCCAATGAGTAATATGACAAGAATTCTTGGATTTCCAGTTTTGAAAAATCACTTTCTTAGCAACAGCTAGAGAAACAAGTAGTGGTTTTTATATGTATTTGGTAGGGTGACTTGTGTAGTATCTCCCAGTAGGCATAATGATGGGGACAGTGGGATTCTGCAGCCCAGGATCTGGGAAAGTTTAGTAGTTACAGCTGTCCAAAAGGAGTGAACTGGTTGGCAGGTCCAGGTGGCATGAAGATAATTATCTATTGTACCTAAGGTGCATTGAGAACAGATGTCTGTGTCAACCAGTCCCATTATAAACATTTTGTGTTGAGTGAGGTGTATTCTATGGATAGTTTTGTATTGTATAAGTTGCAAGTTTGTGTTAGTGGTCATGGAGAAGATATCATTGCAGATTTGTGTCCAGACTTCAGGGTTGAGAGAGACCTCTAGATCGTTATCCCATTTTTGAAATGGGAGTGTTAAAGAGGAATTTGTACTGGATATGAGTTTATAGAGTTTGGAAATAATACTTTTTGTATCTGTAATAATTGATAACTGAAGAAGTCCTTTGGATGAGGGACGAAACGTCTTCCAGTATCTTCAGCAGAGTCCAGTTGCCCTTGACTTTTCACAATATTCTAATTTTGGGGTTTTAATTAGTTGTCAGTTAAAATCATCAAAATTAAAAGGAATGAGCACTTGAAATATCAGTCTGCGTGGAATGAATGAATGGAATATACATTACACAAGTTTCACTTTTTGAATGGAATTACTGAAATAAATCAACTTTTTGATGATATTCTAATTATATGACAAGCACCTGTAGAAGGTGGTGTTTGAAGCAGTGTGCTGTAGCAGCCACCAGAGGGCAGCATGGTACAGGTTTGATCCCTGACAGCAGCAGAACAGAGCAGACAGATGAAGAGTTCCTGCTGAGGTTCCAGCTTTTTCACGTTCCTCTAGAAAGCCTTAGTCCCTCCCCTTCCAGTGGACCACCACAGGACCTTTGGAAAACATATGTACGATAGTCAATGGCAAGGGAAGACAATTTTTTTTCCCGCTATAATTGGAGCTCTGAACACATGATAATGGTCAATTTAAAATATATATTTAAATAGATATGATATTATTAAATATTTAAATGCCTAGTGTGGCCATCACAAAGACAAATAACAGGTTGGACAGCAGAAGAGTCAGAGAAGTGAAGTAACAAGCTGTTACCCATTTTGTCCAGTTCAGACTGAGCCATGGAGTCTGTAACCAGCGGGACGATGGAGGTGGCGGCGCTCGGCCGGCCTTTCAGCCTCGGGATGTTGTATGACTGCCGCAAAGACTCACTTGTCCCTGGTAAGGATTCAGATACTTAATGTGTCACAACCACACTTTCAGGATTTAAAATCACATACAACAACATTTTCTTCTCAGATCTTTTGCTCCTTTTGAATTGTTGATCCAGCTTCTATCAGAGTCATGAAAGCCTCTCAATTTTTATTAGTATAATCACTCACTGGTAGCTGTTTCCTGCAGCAGCGGAACGTATAATACTGTTCTGGTTTATTACTGTGAGCTTAGATCAATGACTGATCTTTTGGCAATAGTGTGGTTACTTGGTGCAGCTGGAGAAAAGCAACTGCGGCCTCTAGACTTGGCGTCAGCAGCCTCCACTCCCACAAGGTTTTAATGTCATGTGACATGGTGACTTTTGCAGCACCGGCGAAGGTCTGACACAATTTCTAACCAGCACACCTCATGTTAAGTCAGAGCTGCGAGCGCTGCATGAAGTCAAACTGTACTTACTTTCTCCTGTCTGCCTGGTTCTGGAAGCTGAACATGTGCTTCTTTGCAGGAATTACACTGTGGGACATTGATGACCTTAAAAACATATACAAGAAAGACCACAGAACTTTAATGATTTTGAGATTGTTGCATCCGAATCAATTGAGGACAAATCTTCAGCACTAAACGTTGAAGCTTCCCTGAAAGCAAGTGTCTTGTGTGGACTGGTTGAAGTTGATGGATCGGCCAAATACCTGAACGACAGTAAGACTTCCAAAAATCAGGCCAGAGTAACTCTGAAGTACAAAACTACCACAAAGTTCCAGGAACTGTCAATGAATCATCTTGGAAGAGGCAATGTGAAGCATTCATATGTCTTTGATAAAGGATTAGCAACACATGTAGTCACAGCCATTCTTTATGGGGCACAAGCCTTCTTTGTCTTTGACCGTGAGGTTGACCAAGCTGTAAAGGAAAATAATAAAGACATTGAGGGAAAGTTGAAGGTGATGATCAAGAAGATTTCCAGCTTTCAGATAGATGGTGAAGGTTCCCTGAAACTGGAAGACAAGGACAGAGCAAATGTTGAGAAATTCTCCTGCAGATTCTTTGGAGACTTTTCTCTTAAAAAAAAGTCCTGTGTCCTTTCAGGATGCAGTAGAAGTCTACCAAAGCCTGCCAAACTCACTGGAAGCCAAGGGAGAAAACGCTGTACCAATGAAAGTCTGGCTGTTGCCACTGACAAGTTTAGATTCTTCTGCTGCAAAACTGGTCCGTCAGATAAGTATAGGATTAGTTCAGGAATCACAGAGAGTCCTGGAGGACTTCAGTGAGCTGGAGATGAGGTGCAATGACACAATGAGAACCACCACCGCATCAGCAGTTCCCACAGATTGTCAAAAGATTGAACACTTTAAAGAGATGTGCTCTGAGTTCAAACTGGGATTCCAACAAAACTTGGCAAAGAAACTTCCATCAATCCGAGGAGGAGGAGAAGAGGAGGCTGTGCTCGCAGAGATCCTGAAGAAGAGACATTCTTCTCCTTTCAACAGCAAAGACCTGAACGAGTGGATGGACTGTAAAGTGAGAGAAGTCTACATCTTAATGTCTTTAACCAACATGATGCAAAACACAGAGATCATCCCGTCACATGACGACTTTCAGAGGGAAATCTTCAGTGCAGATCATGCTGTGTGTTTTGTTTTCACCTCCCTGGGAAGTGCTGAACCGTACCTCTCAGCTTTATCAAACTACTTAAAACAAACACCCGAACCAGACGACCCTCAAGATGCACATACTCAAGATGTAGAGAAGGAACAATGGTTCAGCTCAAAAGAAATAACAGATGCAATGAGGCATAAAGCAAAGCTCTTCAGTGACTTTGCAGAGGCCAACAAGGAGAACAAGAACATTAAGTTCTTGACAGTGGGATTAACAAATGAGACACAGAAAGGTTCAAGCATCTACCTTTATGAAGACGGCTTTTCTGTCAGTGAGAACTTTGAGCCGCCTTCAAAGCCTGAAACAGTAACAGCAAGTGACATAAAGCACAACAGTGTGACACTGAAGATTTCTGCCCAGATTTGGAGCAGAGAACATCACCTCCTACTCTGTAGAGTACTGTGTCAGAGGAGAGGATGGATGGCAACAAGAGACAGCATCAAAAGCTGGAGAAGTCACAGTGAGCCCTCTGAGTCCTAACACAGAGTATATGTTCAGATGCAGAGCAGTGACCTCAGCAGGTGTTGGGCTGGCCAATGAAGTCAGTGGTTCCATTAAAACCTTACCTTGCAGCCCTCCTGGAAAACCTCAGGTTAGACCATGCTCAAGTTTTGCTGATTCTGTTAAAGTAAATAGCACATTGTTAAAACCCCAGTCAGGTCCTCTCCTGTTTATAAAATCCTCTTGAAAGATGAACGAATCAGTGTCTCTGGCTGCAGGCGTTTCAGTTTTGGGAGAGAGTCCTTTAAACCTAATCGCACCATCATGCTTCTGGGAGCAACTGGATCTGGGAAGTCAACTCTCATCAACGGGATGATCAATTACATTCTAGGTGTCAAATGGGAGGATTCATATCGGTTTAAATTAGTTGATGAGGGTCAGTCAGGATCACAAGCTCACAGACAGACCTCTGAAGTCACTGTGTACAAAATCAACCACCAGGAGGGTTTTAAAACAGAATACTCTCTGACCATTGTTGACACTCCAGGGTTTGGAGATACAAGAGGCATAGAAAGAGACAGACAGATCACAGAACAGCTGTGTAATCTCTTCTCTGCTGAGCTTGGTGTCAGTGAAATTGACGCTGTGTGTTTTGTAGCTCAGGCTTCTTTAGCTCGACTCACACCAACACAGAAATATGTGTTTGACTCTGTGCTCTCAATCTTTGGCAAAGATGTGGCAGAAAACATCAGGGTTCTGCTGACATTCGCAGACAGCCAGCGTCCACCAGTTCTAGAGGCAATCAATGCTTCAGGTGTCCCATGTCCTAAAACAAAAGACGGGCTGCCAGTTCACTTCAAATTCAATAACTCAGCTCTGTTTGCAGACAACAATGAGGATGATGAGGATGAAGATGGAGGCTTTGATCAGATGTGTTGGAACATGGGGACAAAAAACATGAAGAGGTTCTTTGCTGCTTTGAATATCATAGAAACCAAAAGCTTGACAATGATGAAGGAGGTCCTCAGAGAAAGAAAGCAGCTCGAGAATTCAGTTGAAAACTTGCAGAAGCAGGTTAAAGTTGGGTTAGCCAAGCTGGAGGAGATAAAAGAGACAACCTCAGCCTCAGAAGCTAATGCACATGTTCAGGTATTGGACAGAAGACAGAAGGCTGAATATGATCATTTGGAAACTGAGGTGGTGCAACTGATAAATAAGTCTGCTATGTGTTTAAACAGACTTAAACAGATAGCACTGAAGCCAGACTATCTCTCCACTCCAGAGTACATCGACATGCTGATTGAGGGAGAGAAATCTGAGGCCAAGCCAGGCTGGAAGCAACGAGTTCAGATCCTGAGAGCCGTGAGAGAAAAAAGCAGAGTACATGGCTAAAATAGAAAGAGGAGATAAACTCCTTTAGTTCATGGTGATAAAGAATATGAGCAAAGCTCAACAGTGAAAAAGAGATTGATATTTTTTTTAGTGTTTAGATATATAAAATTTACATTGTTCAGTACAGCTTTATAAACATGAATATCAGCTTCTTGCTCAGTTTTAAAGTTTTTCTGCTCTTCCATTTTTTTTTGGAGATTTGAAAACAATGGTTAAATGGCGTTCTTGATTTATTAAAGGAGACCTATTATGCTTTTCTGTATTTTATGACTTATCTACAGAAGCCACTCAAAGATTAAATTAAATTCTTGCTGCCAAAGACACAACCCCAGATACCCTGGATTCAAAGTATACCTCAGGTACTACAGGTTAGCCTGACCATGACATCAGCATCACACTGCCAGGTTCACATTAGATTTTAAACAGCACATTTTCACGTATGGTGGAGGTGATGGTAAAACTTTCTCTTTAATCTTTATTGAAATCACTTTCTTCTTCTCCTTCGGCTTGTATGATGTAACAACACTAGGTGCTTTGAGATGTCTGCAGCTGATTTTTGCCGACTTGATAGTGTAACGTGAGCTGCAGGTTATTGCAGGGCGGGAATAAAACAGCGCCTAAGTCAGATACATTCTACCAGCTAACTACTTCAGCTGAATTTGTGCGCTAGCACACACAGTGAAGGCTTAAACCCCACGGTGGACAAAGCACTGTTTGATTGAAGATCACACTACAGACATGGTCTTTCTCCCTATTGCTCAGCTCACTAAAATTGCTTAAAATAAGAGATACAGACTGGGAAATATTGGTATACTAATCATCACAACATGCATTAGGCTAAATGAAGGGTGTAGCTGTGTTGAAAAAGGCATTAGCGGATTAGTATCTTACACTTAGCTCAAAAAGACAAAGAACAAGTGGGGAAAGTATTTGCACACTGTTTTGAAGAAATCTTCAACGCAGAAACATAACTCCCCCCCCCCAAATATTTTTGAGCAACAAACCCTTCTGGTGATTTTTTTTGCACCAATGTCTGCATTTACTGGTGGAAATGTTTTTATTCACGTAAAGGGAAACATTCAGGGGCCAGGTGATAATTCAAAATGTAAATATATTATATATAACATACTGCAGTAAGGCTCTCAGGCTTTTTGTAATTGCTTTCAGAAATGTAGCCTATTCTCTTATAGATCAATGTTTCTCATTTAATATCCAATCCAATCCAACAAGTCATTTTAAATGTTTCCATGTGCACAGTAATGTCACAGCTAATATCCTGGGATGTACAGTAGATAGGTAGATGCTTTACTCCAGATAGTTTCACTGAATGAACCTGAACTGTGTGTGAAAACACAGCATATTATTTAACTTTAGATCCTGATGATACTGTCGGCCTGTCAGAGGAGTTAAGTATAAGTTATGCTGCTGTGTAAATGTGCACAGTGTCTCTCTTCATGGGGAGATGCTTCATCCTATTTCACCCACACGGAAATTCATTTAATTCACAAAACTCTGCCTTCAAACAGCGGTGCTCTCAGTCATTGCGTGCACGTGAGGTTACCATGTGCTTCATGTGTTTGCCCAAGTGTGGACAGTGATCGGGAAACAGTTTTCAACTTGTGGATTGCTACGGTGTAATCAGCTGCGTCCGCATGTTCGTAAAGCCTTCGTTTTTATTTAGCTTGTTATCAGTGGTTTTTATTTAATTTTTTTTTATAATAGGCTATAGGCTATATATATATTTACTAAGTCATCTCATAGCTGGTTACTGCCATGTGTGAAACCAGCGTACATGTTTTGGTTCCCGGTTTTCCGCGTGGGATCTTTATAAATCAAGGCAAAGCCAGATCAGTCCCACAATTAAAATTATCCTCGGCCAAAGACATGATCAGTCACATTTGTCTATTTGAGAGATATCCCAAAACTCAGGCGAGATTTAGATGAAACGTGTAAACAAATATGTCTCAGCCAACGCTTGAGGTGTGACTGTTTTTGTTCACAACCTTGCAAAATAGTATTTTACATGGTCACTGTCCTCAATTAAAATTCTGTTATAATCTGAGTGTATTTTAATGTGGAGCCAGTAGATAGAAATTTATTTTCTATTAATAAAATCTTGAGAATTGTACAGCTTTGAGTTACTCTGGCGTGTTTTCTAGTTTTAGTTATTTTAAACATACATGTTTTAATAACTTCCAGTTTGGTGTTTTGGTGGATTGGTGTTTTACATTTGTAATTATTGTGTCTTCTAGTCTTAAATGCCATAAATATCAGAATACATTAATAGTTTAATGTATGACATGTTTAATCGTTAATGCTGTTTATCTGAACAATAAATAATTATGAATACAACTGCATAAAATGTTATTCATTATATTGTCAACCAGATGAGACCATATAAAATGTGTAAATACCCTCTTCTCGACACAACATACTGTATGAGGGTAAGGACTTGCTAATGTGCCTGCCTAGCAGCCTGTAAGCTGTATAGTGGTATTCCTGGGCATAGGGACACAATAGCTACAGCTAAACCTCATGAAATGATCGTCAGAATCGGGTTTATTGCCAGGTATATTTTCACATACGGGGAATTTACCTTGGTATAAGTTGGTGCTTACAGTACACATTAACATAAACAGAAATATAAATATATAAAAAGTAAGGAGATCAAAAAATTTACAAGTATACAAAAATACAATAACACTATAAAACAATGCTGACAAGTATGTGCAAAGTTCATAACATGGGCATATTTAAATATGGACAATGTTCTGTTTCTTGTAATACAGAAACAGAAAAACCCTGTATGGCTGCAGTTTACTATTTATCTTCATAGCTCATAGTGAGCCAACTTTAAATGTAGAAAATGTAGAAGATCAGTAATATGATTTCATTCTATCTGTAGGCCTACACTAAATAGCACAGTTCAACAGACTAGAGTAATAGATAGATAGTAAGAGCACCATAAACGTAGTGGGAGTTATCATCTGTAGAGAGCATGATGCAAATGAATGACTCATAACAGCTGATGATGATGCTGGTCAGATTCCGGTTGCCATGGTAATTGAGTACATTAACTATTAACCACACCCCTTTCTCACAGAAAACGCCGGTTAAAACTTCGCAAGCTGCTACAATCTCACTCCTTCTGAAACCACTTTGAACAATTTTTGTCCTTTAAGTCTTCTGAATAATGACTATAAAGTGTTTTCTGGCCCTTCTCCTAGAGAAAGTAATCACCTCTTTGGAGCAAAGAGTCCAGGTAGGATTCATACCAGGCAGACTTTCACCCAACAATGTGAGAAGACTTTTTCAATCATGCTAAGAGTAAGTTTTTCACAGCGCCCAGCAGTAGCAAGACCGCTGGATGCAGAAAAAGCGTTTGACAGAATAGAGTCGCCGTACTGGACCAAGACCAACTGGGTCTTACATCATTGCATCAATAAACAGTGAAAACTTTCTATGTAATACATTTTGATAAAGTTATTTGTTACTCAGATTTCTGAGTGGACACACCTGAGCTTTAGGGGAGTGCAGCTGGCTGACTGAGCTATGTTGGAGCGTTTTGATTTGGATTCGTTTGTAGCCAATCCGACCCTTGAGAAAATTAACGCCTGTCGTAAAGATGACTTAATTTGTATAGCCACCCATTTGGGAATCACGGTTGCCAAATATTTATTGTAAAAGGATCTTCTGATCCGGATTATTTATGGCTTGGTAGAGCAGGGAGAGATTGTGCTACCTGAGCAGCAGCACTTGCAGCTTCAGCTGGATGTTAGGAGGCTGGAGCTGGAAATGGAGGTTGGCAAGGCCGTGAGACTGCAGAAGCTTGAGCTATAAACTCCAAGGTGGAGCAGGTTCCACAGTCTGCCTCAGGTATGCCACAACCCTCTCCTCCTCTGATACAGATATTGAGTCAGCTAAAATTAATTTTGATGTAGGTAAGCATATAGCTTTGGTACCAACCTTCCGAGAGTCTGAAGTGGATTCCTATTTTTGGCGCTTTTGAGCCCATTGCTGCTTAGTTACAGTGGTCGCCTGGAGTTTGGGCTCTCCTGCTCCAGTGCAAGCTCCAAGGTAAAGCTCAGGAAGCCATCGCCAGCATTGCCTCTGGAGGACAGAGTAAATTATGAGAACCTGCCACTTTAGCGATTTATGAGTTGGTTCCTGAAGCCGCACCAACAGAGATTTAGAGAGCATAATAGAGAGCAGGGCCAGACGCACGCTGAGTTCACTAGGGAAAAGGGCTGCTGTTTGATAAATGGATTGCTGCCAGTCAGGGAACTAATGCTTCTGGAGGACTTTAAGAAGTGTCTCCCTGACAGTGTTGAGGAATGACCGTAAGTGTTACTACTGCCATCAGAGCGGACATGTAATCGCTAACTGTTACACATTGAAACGTAAGGAGCAATCTCCTAGAGTTTCCCAGCCTAAGGGTGTTTGCTTGATTCCCACACACTTAGTCATAGACATGTGTGTACAGACGTAGAGGCCTGCTTTGTTTTCGAGGCATGTATTTCACTTACCGGGTTGCCTGCTGACCAGCGCTTAGTGAAAGTGTTACAAGATACTGCTTGTTCTCAGTCAGTGGTTTTAGCCTCAGAGTTGCCCTTCACTGATCAGACTGCCTGTGGTTTTCGCTCCGCACTGTGTGGCATCGAAATGGGATATGTTCCCCGGCTGGTGCACCAGATACATGTACAGTCGGACTTAATTACTGGTTTCTTCCCAGTAGCAGTGTGTCCTGAGCTACGTGCCCAGGGTGTAGTACTCCTGATGGGTAATGATATTGCTGGAGACAAGGTTACCCCTACACTAGAGGTCCTGGACTCGCCGCCAGGTAATGTAACTCCCCTGATAATACTGATTTGGTTAAAATGTTCCCTGCCTGTGTAAAAGTCACCAGAATGCAGTGTTTAATGACAAAAAATGTCCTGGGACCCCAGACACCCACTAAATAAGTGGCTCCTACATTGCTAAAGGAAACCTACACTCTTGCTTATTATAAACTATAACATTCCATATGTTCTCTAGAATTAAAAGAAATACAGTCTCTGGTTTGACACATAGATTCTGTGGGGAAGACTCTTAGGTTTGGTCAAAATTAAGGCCATCACGTCTGGAGGTTGGCAAGTGTCCTGATCAGACTGATCTGACCATGATTAGTGACTTGGCTTTTCATCTACACAAACATGTGTCTGTTGAACTTTTAAAACAAAACTCCTGAGGATTAAAGAGCGATGACCCCAACCCCAGCGGAGGGATATGACACAGAAGGCCTAAAAGGAATCGACCACCTATACTGGATCTCACTCCAAACTAAATTGAAAAGTTGGCAGCCCTGCAACTATGACATTTAACAAATCAACCGGACCAGGCATCATGGCGTGGTGTGGTATGGCCCAGAGGAGAGGTACGAGGGATAGGAGCCATGTTGGCCCAGCTTTTACTTAGTGCTGCTCTTAAAGGTCCATTCTGGAAAAATGGGACTCATTTGGCCAAGCAACGGAAAGACCTGCCCCATCAACATCCCAGATCAAGCAGTCGGCATGGTGGTCCGTGGTTCCAAGCTGTCAGCGCAAGACTCGCCAGATGACAGGAGGTGGACTCAGTCAAAATGGACTCTGTTTCCCAAATGTCAGACTTTTTAATGTGTCGATGAAACCAGATTAGTTTCATTATTACAACCTTGTGTTGTATAATGACAAATACAGAACTTTGTACCTTGAACTTTGGTTTATGACCAAATACCTGCAGAACTAATGACATTTCCATCAGCCTCAGCTGTACGCTTTGTTTACTGCTAATTGGTTAATGTTAGCATGCTAATATGCAACTCAGATGGTAAGAATGAATAAATATTACAACTGCTAAACATCATCATGTTAGCATATTCACTATGAGCCTTTTACCATGCTGGTGTTAGCATTTAGCCAGTACTAGCTTCACAGAGCTGCTAGCATGGCTGCAGACTCTGAGTCTTGTTTTTCCCTCCCTTTATAACGCCGGTCTACTGGTCACACCTTTTCTAAAAAAAATCAGCCTGATTCTCTTCTGCTTCTCCTTCTGTTAATGAATAAAGATCAGATGTTGTTTGTTCCTCAGACACAATATAAAAGCAGAAACCACAGAACAGCCTCAGAGGATCAGAAAACTTTCTACTGTAAGTATCCTAAAGCTTTTTTGTTGTTTACGTGCCATATCATCCAAAGAAAATGACCATATTCTGATTTACTTTTCCTTAAACAAATATAAGAGCAAGAGAAAGATTATATAAAGGGTAGACGAAAACTGAACTAAATACTACTTTGTAGGTTTAGGTTAAATGACGGTGCAGATACATTTCAGTCCAGCTTTTATTGAATTGACATATCCAGCCTCAACAATCAGACCAGCTAACACAGTGCTAATAATAATCTTTTACTTGTTAAGCACTTTTCAGTAAAACCAGTTTAAATAATAAATCAGGAGATATAACATCATACAAGTCAGTTAAAATCCTGTTTTAAAAGTGTGTTTTTATCCAGTAACTGTGGATTGTTAATGTTAATTCATTTAACAGTTTAAGCGCCATGAAAGCAAAGTCATCTTTAGTTGCAATTCTAGACTTAGGACCTCTGAGACGAAGCCTTGTACATAAATGATTGGCTTATGAAGCATTAGCTGTATTGTGTCCACTAATTATGTGTCCAAACGAAAGCTTGAACAGAACAAAGCCAGGAAGTATCAACACCTGTATCAGATGTAAGACTGCCACACCCCTCTTATCTATGTTCTTTCTACACAGAGTTTTCCTGCTCTAGTTACTTATTGAAGGTGATTACACTGCACGACCTGAGAGCAAAGGAAGAAACACTTTGTGCACAGGCTACAGTCATGAATTTCAATTCAATTCAGTTTATTTATATAGCGCCAAATCACAACAACAGTTATCTCACAGCGCTTTTCATAAAGAGCAGGTCTATGCCAATGTGCAAAATGGAGCGGTATAGGAAGTCATTCATACCAGCTGCTATACGACTCTACAATGCACAAAAATGACTTTTATATTCGTATTTTACTTTATATTTTAACTTAATTTATTGATAAGTGAATGTTTGATACGCTGGATATTGGGTCTGTCTTGAAGCTGCCGTGACATTGTAATTTCCTGAAAAGGATTAATAAAAAGATCTATCTATCTATCTATCTATCTAGACCGAACTCTGAAGTTATTTACAGAAGCCCAACAATTCCCACCAAGAGCAGCACTAGGCGACACAGGCAAGGAAAAACTTCCTTTGAATGATAAATGACTTTTAATGCTGCAGGTAAAGCTACAGAGCAGGCTGAAAGAGGGACGAAGGTTATAGGTCAGTGATCTTTATTCTGTCACTCATCAAGCTTTAATGCTTCTACCATGGTTAAGTACGTTGCCTGAACAGTGAGAGGTGGAGCAACACTGATAGAGGAAACATCACGTTCTTCAGTGAAAGTGAAAGTTAGTCTGAAAGACTGCAGACCTGCAGTTGAGTCGAGTTCTCTGTTTGTCTCTGACTGCTCCAGTCAATATTAAATAGCATAAATATATTTCTGCAGGCTATTTGTTTTCTTTAACAAATTAGTTTCCTGATCAGAGAGCTGCTGTCAGCTCATCCTGACCGATCCTGTCTGAGTGTCTGGAGATTAAAATGATCAGTGATGAAGGCTGCTGCACCTCGCACACAGCCGCCTTTCTTAATAGGGACACGATTCATCCCATGTCACTGCATTTCACCCATCCACCCCGCTACGCTTCAGGAGGTTCATTTTTATGACAAAGAGCAACCTGATCCGTGGCTATAACTCTACACGTCACTTGAACATCCTACTATCAGAATAATGCGTCCATTAAACAGCAGTGTTCATCTCAAAGTATCTCAAAGTAGTGTATAGCATTACAATTCAGAGACAGTGATACTGTAATAGAACTAATTACTTTAAAATGACAAGTAACTAATAATCTATAATGTATTAGGCTTTGGAACTAACTTTCCCAGCACTGTTTATTATTAACGTGTTGTGTTGAATGTTTCCTTTGTTCTGCTGAACTCAGTTTGTTTTAATGACAAAAGTTAACTCAGCTGATCTCTCATGAAACTGTCTCTCCTGAGGTTTGTTTGAGTTTTATCTAATGGTTTAAAGTACACGGTCACATTTTTAAGTCTGTCGCTATGCAATCAGTGTCTGATTTTCTAAACTGACCAGTTTTAGGATGTTACTCTGGACTTGTTAGAGAGTTCTGGTTTTAGACTCATAAAGCCTATTACAGATATCACATGTGATATTAAAATAGATTTGTTTGACCTGACCACCAGCAGCAGCAGCAGCAGCAGCAGCAGTAGAAGGTGGTGTTTGAAGCAGTGAGCTGTAGCAGCCACCAGAGGGCAGCATGGTACAGGTTTGATCCCTGACAGCAGCAGCACAGAGCAGACAGATGAAGAGTTCCTGCTGAGGTTCCAGCTTTTCACATTCCTCTAGAAACTGTTCTCACAGTTCTCTTTACCGACATGCAGCTCAGCACAGCAGCTCAGCTCACATCCAACATGCACTGATGCAACCAGAACACTTCAGACTCACTGAGGATCAACTCTTCTTTGTCAGTCAGTTCATCATAACCATGAAATCACTAACAACAGGAAGCACTTTGATATGTATCACCGTCTTTGTTTATTTATTTTATTTATTTATGTATTTATCATAAACCACGTTTCCATTACATTAATGAGGTCACTGCTTTACTGCATGGAGAGTGCTGCCTCACAGTAACTTCACAAAATAATCAGAAATGCAGGAATTCGCTTTATTGTGACCATCCACAGAGTAATTCCACATGTATGGGTGTAAGTGCAGCTTTCAGTAAATACATTAACATATTGAAGTAAATGCTTTAAGAGGTAGTGCAAGTTTAAATGCGTAGCACATTTCCACAACTAAGCGAGTCAAAGTGCATAAAAGATGAAAACAACATAGGGCTCTATAAAAAGAAATTTAAAAGTAATTAAAGAAAAGGTAACCAGAAAATATAAACAAGATAAAACACTCAAAGTTCCATTGCAGTGTGGAGTCAAACAGGAAAGTCTTCAACAGACCTGCAGTTTTCTGGGAGTTTGTTCCAGATATACGGAGCGTAAAAACTGAACGCTGCTTCTCCTTGTTCAGGTTTGACTCTGGGGACAGAAAGCAGACCTGATCCCAAACGACCTGAGATGGTTCATGGTGCAGAAGATCAGAAACGTACACTATATTGCCAAAAGTATTGGGACACACTACGGATTAAGAATGGGATGTGGCAATATAGTGTATTTTGGCCCTAAACCATTCCGTGCTCTAAAAACATTAATATTTTAAAGTTAACCGTTTGACAGGCAGGAAGCCAGTCTGAAGACCTCAGAACTGGAGTGATGTGATCCACTTTTTTTATCTTACTGAGGACTCGAGCAGCAGCGTTCTGAATCAGCTGCAGCTCCGTAAATCTGAGGGGATTCAGCTGATAATTCTCTGGAGCTTCATCACTAAAAGAGACACGACACACTGTCACTGTTTTCACATTGGGATTATAAAAATATATATTAAATAAATACATAAATATGATTAAAAATTATATTTATATATTATATTTATGATAAATATTTTAAATTCCTGCTGTGGCCATCACACAGAAGTGTCAGAGAAGTGAACTAACAAGCTGTTGTCCATTTTGTCCAGTTCAGACTGAGCGATGGATGAAGCCAGCGGGACGGTGGAGGTGGCGGCGCTCGGCCGGCCTTTCCGCCTCGGGATGTTGTACGACTGCCGCAAAGACTCACTCGTCCCCGGTAAAGATTCACATGTTAAGATACTCAATGCATCACAACCAAACTTTCAGGATTCAAAGTCACATTCAACAACATTTTCATCTCAGATCGTTTGATCACTTTTGCTTCTTTTAATTATCTGATCTCACCAGATAAATCATGTGTCACTTGTTCTGAAAGAGACCAACATGTTTTGTTTTAAAGCATGTCAGGAAGAAGCTATTTTAATTTGTGAATTGATCCTTTTCTTAATAAAACACAGAGAGGGTTCTTACAAACAGTCAGAGTTGTTTTGTTACTTTGATTCTTAGCATTTCTCTGATTTTGTGTCTAAAAGCTAAGTCTTACTATCATGCAATAAAAGGCAGTTTAACTTCTCTTCTTTTTGGCAGGTATGACACTGTGGGACCGTGATGAACTGGAAAAAGATAAAGGAGAAAGTCCAAACCCAAACACTGAATTTGAGATTGTTGCATCTGAATCAATTGAGGACAAAACTTCAGCACTAAATGTTGAAGCTTCCCTGAAGGCAAGTTTCTTGGGTGGACTGGTTGAAGTTGGAGGATCGGCCAAATACCTGAAAGACAGTAAGACTTCCAAAAATCAGGCCAGAGTAACTCTGACGTACAAGGCTACCACAAAGTTCCAGGAACTGTCAATGAATCACCTTGGAACAGAAAATATGAAGCATAAGTATGTCTTTGATAAAGGATTAGCAACACATGTAGTCACAGCCATTCTTTATGGGGCACAAGCCTTCTTTGTCTTTGACCGTGAGGTGTCTGAAGAGGAAGATCATCAAGACATTGAGGGGAACTTGAAGGTGGTGATCAAGAAGATTCCCAGCATTTCTATAGAGGGGAAAGGTTCCTTAAAACTGGAAGACAAGGACAGAGCAAATGTTGAGAAATTCTCCTGTAAATTCTTTGGAGACTTTTCTCTTGAAAAAAGTCCTGTGTCCTTTCAGGATGCAGTAGAAGTCTACCAAAGCCTGCCAAGATTACTGGGAGCCAACGGAGAAAAAGCTGTACCAATGAAAGTCTGGCTGTCGCCACTGACAAGTTTAGATTCTTCTGCTGCAAAACTGGTCCGTCAGATAAGTGTAGGATTAGTTCAGGAATCACAGAGAGTCCTGGAGGACTTCAGTGAGCTGGAGATGAGGTGCAATGACACAATGAGAACCACCACCGCACAGCAGTTCCCACAGATTGGCAAAAAGATTAAACAGTTTAAAGAGATGTGCTCTGAGTTCAAGCTGGGATTCCAACAAAACTTGGCAAAGAAACTTCCATCAATCCGAGGAGGAGGAGAAGAGGAGGCTGTGCTCGCAGAGATCCTGAAGAAGAGACGTTCTTCTCCTTTCAACAGCAAAGACCTGAACGAGTGGATGGACTGTAAAGAGAGAGAAGTCTACACCTTAATGTCTTTAACCAAGATGATGAAAAACACAGAGATCATCCCGTCTCAAACAGACCTGTACAAGGAAACTCTCAGTGCAGATCATGCTGTGTGTTTTGTTTTCACCTCCCCTGGGAAGTGCTGAACCGTACCTCTCAGCTTTATCAAACTACTTAAAACAAACACCCGAACCAGACGACCCTCAAGATGCACATACTCAAGATGTAGAGAAGGAACAATGGTTCACCTCAAAAGAAATAACAGATGCATTGAGGCATAAAGCAAAGCTCTTCAGTGACTTTGCAGAGGCCAACAAGGAGAACAAGAACATTAAGTTCTTGACAGTGGGATTAACAAATGAGACACAGAAAGGTTCAAGCATCTACCTTTATGAAGGCGGCTTTTCTGTCAGTGAGAACTTTCAGCCGCCTTCAAAGCCTGAAACAGTAACAGCAAGTGACATAAAGCACAACAGTGTGACACTGAAGATTTCTGCGCCCAGATTTGGAGCCGAGAACATCACCTCCTACTCTGTAGAGTACTGTGTCAGAGGAGAGGATGGATGGCAACAAGAGACAGCATCAAAAGCTGGAGAAGTCACAGTGAGCCATCTGAGTCCTAACACAGAGTATATGTTCAGATGCAGAGCAGTGATCTCAGCAGGTGTTGGGCCGGCCAATGAAGTCAGTGGTTCCATTAAAACCTTACCTACTACTAAAACGTGCTCAAGTCTTGTTGAATCGGTTAAAGAAAGAAGCACATTCTTAAAACCCCAGTCAGGTCCTCTCCCTGTTTATAAAATCCCCTGAAAGATGACCGAATCAATGTCTCTGGCTGCAGGCGTTTCAGTTTTGGGAAAGACTTATTGAAACCTAATCACACCATAATGGTTTTGGAGCTGACGGATCTGGGAAGTCAACTCTCATCAATGGGATGATCAATTACATTCTAGGTGTCGAATGGGAGGATTCATATCGGTTTAAGTTAGTTGATGAGGGTCAGTCAGGATCACAATCTCACAGCCAGACCTCTGAAGTCACTGTGTACAAAATCAACCACCAGGAGGGTTTTAAAACTGAATACTCTCTGACCATTGTTGACACTCCAGGGTTTGGAGATACAAGAGGCATAGAAAGAGACAGACAGATCACAGAACAGATACATAATCTCTTCTCTGCTGAGCTTGGTGTCAGTGAAATTGACGCTGTGTGTTTTGTAGCTCAGGCTTCTTTAGCTCGACTCACACCAACACAGAAATATGTGTTTGACTCTGTGCTCTCAATCTTTGGCAAAGATGTGGCAGAAAACATCAGGGTTCTGGTGACATTCGCAGACAGCCAGCGTCCACCAGTTCTAGAGGCAATCAATGCTTCAGGTGTCCCATGTCCTAAAACAAGAGACGGGCTGCCAGTTCACTTCAAATTCAATAACTCAGCTTTGTTTGCAGACAACAAATCATCTGCAGCAGGCAGCATGAGTGGGGATGATGAGGATGAAGATGGAGGCTTTGATCAGATGTTTTGGAACATGGGGACAAAAAGCATGAAGAGGTTCTTTGCTGCTTTGAATCAAATAGAAACCAAAAGCTTGACGATGACGAAGGAGGTCCTCAGAGAAAGACAGCAGCTCGAGAATTCAGTTGAAAACTTGCAGAAGCAGGTTAAAGTTGGGTTAGCCAAGCTGGAGGAGATAAAAGAGACAAGTGAAAAACTGAAAGAGGTCGAGGCAGAGATCAGGAGAAACGAGAACTTTGAGTTTGAAGTCACTGTCAGAAAGTCTTTTCAAGAAGATATTTCTCGTACTGGAAATTACATCACCAACTGTCAGCAGTGTCATTTCACCTGTCACTATCCCTGTTCAACAAGCAATGATGCAGATAAAAGACGCTGCTCTGCAATGGGATCAAATGGATACTGTACTGAGTGTCCAGGCAAATGTTTCTGGAATGTACATTTTAATCAGAAGTACAGATGGGAGTATAAGGAAGTAAAAGAAAAACAAACAGTGAAAGAGCTGAAAGAAAAGTACCTGAAAGCCTCAGAGGCGAAGAGACCTGTTCAGGCTTTGATTGATAAACTGAAGGCTGAATATGATCATGTTCAGGCTGAGGTGGTGAAACTGATGGAGAGGCCTGCAAAGTGTATAAACAGACTTAAAGAGATAGCACTGAAGCCAAATCCTCTCTCCACTCCAGAGTACATTGACATGCTGATTGAGGGAGAGAAATCTGAGGCCCAGCCAGGCTGGAAGCAACGAGTTCAGTCCCTGATAGTCAGGAGAGAAAAAGCAGAGATCATGGCTTAAATAGAAAGAGGAGAGAATCTCCTCCAGAGTCCATAGTGATCAGAAATCTCAGCAACAGTGAAAAAGTGATTTAAGTTTTATTTTATATGAGAATTTTAATGTTATATTTCATAAAAGTGTTTAGATATATAGATTCACATTGTTCAGTACAGCTTTGTAAACAGGAATATCAGCTTCTTGCTCAGATTTAAAGTTTATCTGCTCTTATTTTCTTTGATATTAGAAATATGTGAATAATGACAATGACTCATTATGTTGATGTGTATTTGATTTGACCTTTCTGCATTCTGATGATCATATGTATCATTTACTTTGTGTACTTATATTCATCTTACTGTCCACTATGTGTACCAGTGTTTCAGCTATAATGAACATCTGTGAGATAGTTTTATCTTCTGCCTACTGTTCCTGTGAGAACTTGAGTATCTGTGCTGAGAACAGCTTTCTCGTAGACTCCACAGTTATCTCCTGCATTAAATCCCTTAGTTATCCAGATGCTCCAAATCAGCCTGTGGAGTCTGAGTCCCTCTGGACCAGCTCAGTTTGTTTCACTGCTTTCTTCTAACTTTAATAAAAATCACAAAGACAACCGTTTGGAGGTTATTTTTCCTTCATCAGACTGGTCAGAGTGGAAAATCTTTAAGTTTCTTCTTTCTTCTTGCTTGAGGTAAGTATTTCTTCTAATTTAGGCTTACTGTTTCTACTAGATTGAGGCTATAAACATCTTCTGCTTGAGGCATATTACTTTAAATTTACAGGTTCTTACTGATTGAGGCTTCTTCACTCAGTCACGGTGAGTACTGGGGTTATGTAATTTTGTTCTACACAAGGACACAAACGATTCCCACCACAGTTTCAGATAAGAATTGTTTTACATACAGGTTTAACTTCCAACTAACATTTTACATGCAGAACATCAGAATCAGAAACTTTATTGATCCCATTGATTGGTCTGGAGCAGCTCCAACAGTAAAACGCAGCTCTAACATTGATCAGGATTAATAATCTGTTAATGAAATATTTAATAACCAAACAGTGCCAGAGGCCGTCCTGCTGCACAGTGACTCATGTTTATGATAAGACTTCTGTGTTTGGACTGAAGTAGCATGTTGTGGTGGTAGTACTGAGTTTTTACATGAAAAATGCAGAATAACTTTATAAAATTGAAAACATTGTTATGGATCAAACTCTCAAACTGCTGCTAACTGTAGCTGCCGTTAGCTAGTTAGCTCAGTTTGCCGTCCTGTTAGCTGACTCTGCCGGACTGGGAGCTCAGAGCCTGTGTTGTTGGCATGTTGGGATTTAATCTGACAATTAAACAATATTTTAAAAATACATTTAAAATATATAAAGTTTCAGGATATTTAGAGAATTTGGAATATTAGTTATTATAAGTATTTATTAATTACAGGACTTTGTATTTTTGTTGTTTATCATAGAAATGTGCTGATGTTAGACTTTTATTGTCTTATTTAAAATATTTTTAAAAAATATCATTTTCATCAAATATGTAATGGAATTACATGAAATATCATTAACAACAGTGAATGTTCATGTGTGTTTTTTTGTTCATAAATAATGTAAGTTTATCATCTCAGCATCTCAACCTGCTGAATGAACTGAACTGTTTGGTTTGTTAATATTTCAGTATATATATGTAGAGCGCCTGGATAGCTCAGTGATTCATGCCACTGACTTTGGTTCAGGTGATGGTGGGATTCCCAGTCAGGGCAGAGCAGGATCCAACGATCAAGGCTGCCAAGGCTGAGTCACACAGGACCCTCTGAAGGTCTGCGAGAAGCAGAACTGATACACCACAGCAACAGCAGTCCCAGAGATGCTTGGCTATAAGATGAACACCATAATTCACAAAGAGCATTAGGTGCAGAAGGCCAGGAGTCAGAATTAAGGCTTGAACCTTCATGGACAGACAGACCTGTACCACTGACAGATAGAAGAAGTGGCTGATATCAAGAAATCCTACCTGTGGCTAGAAAAGGCTGGACTGAAGGACAGAACAGGCACTCAGTACAAGATCAGTAGAGGCTGGGCTCTACCACACCAGGCAGGACCCCAGGTGCAGACAGGAGGCCCCTGAGACAGTACAGCACATAACAGCAGGGTGTAAGATGCAGGCAGGAACAGGGAAGGCCAAAAACCAGGTAGCTGTCATAGTGTACAGGAACATCTGCCACGAGTACGGGCTGGAAGTCCCAAGGTCAAACTGGAAGACACCTCCTAAGGTAGCTGAGAATGACCGAGCTAAGATCCTGTGGGACTTCAAGATCCAGACTGACAAACTGGTGATGGCTAACCAACCAGACATCGTGTTGATCGACAAACAGCAGAAGAAGAAATCAGTGACAGGAGGAGTGATCCCAAGCGACAGCAACATCAAGAAGAAGCTTGAAAAATACGAAGGACTAAAGGGGAGCTCGAAAAGATGTGGAGAGTAAAAACAACTGTGGTGCCAGAGGTAACCGGAGCTCTGGGGGCCCCAGACTGGGAGAGGGGCTCCAGCAGATTCCAGGTCTCTGTCCAGAGTGCAGTCCTAGGAACAGCTGAGATACAACAATGATCAGAGGTCAGTTTTCTTACATTAGCTTAGCTTCACTACTTTACAACATGTTTGGTAAAACATGTTTCTAGAAAATGAACTGACCTTTATTTACACTCTGTTGTCATCATTCTGCTCAGTGAGGCCTCTCAAACTCTGACATGTCCAGTGTTGGGAAGAAACTAGTGAAATGTAATTTGTTAAGTAATTTAATTACAAAATAAATGTAACTATAATCTGTTACAGTTACTAAGAAAAAATGTGTAATTAAATTACAGTTATTATGTTCATGATCACATTGGGAGTTACATCTGAGTATCTTCTGTAAGAAGCTCGGCTACATGTTGAACAATATTCATCTGTTGCTCTTGATGTTTTTCATGTGCACAATGTCTCCTCTGTCATTTCCACCACAGCTGATCAGTAAAGTTTGAAGCTGTTCTGATGCTTTTGATTGGTTCTTCTGTTTGGATTTGCAGCTCCGCCCGTCTGAAGCTTAAACTGTCTCTCAAACTGTCTTTTTCTAAACGGTTAACAGTTGAAAACTTTCATCAGAAATTTAGAAAAGCAAAACCTTCCCAACACTGGATATGTTGATACAAGTTACTTCCTGTAAGCAGGTGAACTGAGAAGGTTTAGTTTTTAAAGACACGGCGACATCTAGCTGATGTTTTTACATCCTGAATGGGAGAGAGACGTTCAGTCAGAGACTCAAAATGTTTCCCACCAAACAGACAAACAAACAAAATATCTGACTAATAAAATCATAATCTTTATGTTCAAACACTTTCTTTGCTGTAAAGTTTTAGAAACTGAAAGTTAGGTCAGATACAGGGCTGGAAACGCAGTATAACAGGTCCACTTTAACAGCTGAGCTACAACATGTTGTCCACATATTTAGTTCCTCTCTCACAGACTTCTGTAAAGCACTTTTCTCATCACTTAGCATGTCTCCCCCCTGATCGTCTGCAGGTTATCCAGAAAGCTGCAGCACGCTCACTCTCTGGGGCAAATTGACAATCTCACATCTTATCCACTGCACCATCGCCACCCCTTCTCTGGCTCCCTGTCGCACATAGGATGTAGTTCAGGATTCTAACTACTCACAGAGCGCCGCACGGTGGCTGCATACTGAACTACTTTGGTTGGTGTGGCAGCAGCCAGACCACAGAATTGGCTACAGCCCCCCCCCCCTCTCCCTGCAGCCTTATGTTTTAACTTCAGTCAAGAGACAGCTGTGTGTCGCATTAAACATTACGTCGCTATGACGACCACATACATTGAGGGGTGCCCCCTTTTTTACTTTAAATATGGGAAAACCTTATTAAACTAAATATTAATCATTTGTTTTTTACATTTTCATTCAGTTATCAGAGGCTGATTTTCCATACTGACCTGTTTTGTTCTTCTTGGCTTGTTAGAGAGTTCTGGTTTTAGACTCATGAAGCCTGTTACAGATATCATGTGTGATATTAAAATAGAGTTGTTTGACCTGACCAGCAGCAGCAGCAGCAGCAGCAGCAGCAGAAGGTGGTGTTTGAAGCAGTGAGCTGTAGCAGCCACCAGAGGGCAGCATGGTACAGGTTTGATCCCTGACAGCAGCAGCACAGAGCAGACAGATGAAGAGTTCCTGCTGAGGTTCCAGCTTTTTCACATTCCTCTAGAAACTGTTCTCACAGTTCTCTTTACCGACATGCAGCTCAGCACAGCAGCTCAGCTCACATCCAACATGCACTGATGCAACCAGAACACTTCAGACTCACTGAGGATCAACTCTTCAGAACACTGACACCGTTTGTCTGCCAACAGCAACACTCGCTATATAAGGACCATAAAATCACTAACAGCAGGTAGTAATGTGATCTGTATTACTGTTGTCTTTGTATAAGAACATTTTATTTATGTGTTTGGATTGTGCTGCTGCCTCACAGTAAATTCACAGAGATCAATCAGAGATGTTGGAATTTGCTTCAGTAATTGCAAGTGCACAAATTAAAGTAAAGTAATTTGCGTAATGCAACATATCCACTGTAAGATAAGATATACTTTATTGTCTCCGAAGGGAAATTAGTTTTCCGCTCTGCAGCTTCGCAAAAACAAAACAATAAGCAGTGTTGGGCAGTAGCGTCGCTACAAGTAGCGCCGTTACTAGTTTAACTACATTTCTCAGTAGCTTGGTGGCAGCGTCGCTGTTTTCTGAATCAAATAGCTTTTCAGTAACGAAGCTCTTTTATTGACCGAGTAGCGCGGTAGCTTCCACACACGGACCTGTATGTGCAGCCGGCAGAAGCGCTTCCCTGTGATGGTGACATCACGTACCGATCCTTTGGGTTGATGTTTACGACTTTGCTGCAGGGGAATAAAGACACGTGCGACGGAGTGTCTCTCTCTCTCTCTCTCTCTCTCTCTCTCTCTCTCGCTCTTTCTCTGCCATGAATGTTTAGGTTGGTTAGGTTGCAATGTTGCCAGAGCACAAAGTCACATATAAGCTAAACAATTTAGAATTAATAAATAATTAATTAATTTAATTTAATAATATTTTGATAATTAAGTTGCTTTATACAAACAACAATGGTTCTCCGTTTGTTGCATGAGGAAGTACATTTAGCAGCAATGATATGGCAGTAAGTAGGAGAGTTTCTGAGTCTGATTTAGCTCTCTCACACATTGGAGCAGGTTTTTAGTCTTTCTTCTATTGCAGGGGTGTCAAACTCATTTTCACCACGGGCCACATAAGCATTTTGGTTACCCTCAAAGGGTCAATTGGAACTGTAAGACTGTATAAACATACTTTACTGCATAAACTCTTAACATATTGTAAAATAACTGTCTCTTTATTTGATTATTTAGCCTTTTCAAGTTAAGGACATTTAACCCATCAGATGTAAAAATATAAGCAAGCACATTTACTGTATCTGTGTTATTATAACATACATTAATTAATTCATCAGGTTTAGAAACCAAAAATACTCAATCTTTATCTTCTTGAAAAGTATATAACAAAAAACTATTACATTAACTTTTCCACAGAGGGGCAGAACCATTGTAAAACAAATAATTGTGAGCTGCTAATAACGTGTGACAGATGTGGCATTTGATAAAACAAACAGAGGGCAAACATCCAACTAATGGCAGGTAGTTTTATTAACTGGAAAAATGCCGACGTGTTTTGTAGCTACTCCTTCATCAGACACTGGCTGAAAACCAGCGCTTGAAGTGGACAAAGTTAGGTGCTGGAGTAAAGTGATGGAGACATTCAGATTCTGACCTGTCCCCAGCGTCCCCAGTGTAAATGACACCGGTCTGTCAATACTTTTAAATGTCCCCGCCCCATCCTGGCTGTGATTGGTCGGTTCACGACAAGCGACATTGACGAGCTTCATTCAGCTCACGGCTGCTTGAAAGGCACAGAGCTTCTCTTCTCCCTCGTCTCTCTGCGCCGACAGAGTTTAGCAGGCAGAGAAAACGGGAACAGGTGAGCGTTACGAAGCGCCCAGAGAACCTGATATGAGAGCAGAGGAGAGGACCGGCAGCTCGGGAGAAGTCCCGGTACGCGAGAAAATGTCCCGGTACGCCAAAAAAGTAAAATGTCGAGGTGTCGGTGTAACACCAAAATCTGTGACCTATCAGATTCTGTGACCAAATCCCAAACGACGATGTTTTCCTAACCATAACCAGTGTTGGGCAAGCTACTTGGAAAATGTTACATCTAAGCTACTTTTAATTTTTTATTAGTTTATAGTTAGGTAATTTATATATAAATATTTATATACACACACTCACTCACACAACATAGGCCTATTTTATATTGAACCAACTTCATTCCACAGTAGCAATAGAAGAAAGACTAAAAACCTGCTCCAATGTGTGAGAGAGCTAAATCAGACTCAGAAACTCTCCTACTGCCATATCATTGCTGCTAAATGTACTTCCTCATGCAACAAACAGAGAACCATTGTTGTTTGTATAAAGCAACTTAATTATCATATTATTAATTAATTAAATTAATTAATTATTAATTAATTCTATACTTTTTATAGTTTATATGTGACTTTGTGCTCTGGCAACATTGCAACCTAAACAACCTAAACATTCATGGCAGAGAAAGAGCGAGAGAGAGAGAGAGAGAGAGACACCGTCGCACGCGTGTCTTTATTCCCCTGCAGCAAAGTCGCAAACATCAGCCCAAGGATCGGCATGCGATGTCACCATCACAGGGAAGCGCTTCTGCCAGCTGCACATACAGGTCCGTGTGTGGCGGTGGTGTCACTTACTGATCCTTCAGAAATGCTTGGTAAAATGTAGCGTGTGTGGAAGCTACCGCGCTACTCGGCCAATAAAAGAGCTTCGTTACTGAAAAGCTATTTGATTCAGAAAATAGCGACGCTACCACCAAGCTGCTGAGAAATGTAGTTAAACTAGTAACGGCGCTGCTTGTAGTGACGCTACTGCCCAACACTGACCATAACCAAGTACTTTTAGTACCTAAACCCAACCACGCACTTTTGGTACCTAAACCCAACCAACCCGCAGCTGCTTCATATTGTCAACAAAGCCTCAGGCGCTTAACTTCCCATTTGGGTCACAGAATCCGATAGGTCACAGATTTTGGTGCCACACCGGTACTGCGTACCGGGCCGAACCGGCCCACGTCAAGCGCTACTCAAAACACAAAAAGCACCGATTTATGTCTTTGAAACATAAACATGTTCACTTTCCCTTCGTTCATGAAACTGCCTTCCTAATGCGTAATTTTTTTTTGGACATTTTGGGATCGTTTGTATACATCTCCACTTGTTAAAAAAAACAGTTAAACGCGGGTGTGGAAAGATCCCAATCTAGTGGCGGGATGCCGTCAATTTGCAGGTCACAAAATCGCCATGCATTGTGGGAGATGTAGTTTTTTGTTCATGAACGATTTAAAGCGGCTTAAACTTTTATTTTAGGACAATCATGAATCTTTTAAGCTTTCGCGGGCCACATAAAATGACGTGGCGGGCCCGATGCGGCCCGCGGGCCTTGAGTTTGACACATGTGTTCTATTGCTACTGTGGAATGAAGTTGGTTCAATATAAACTAGGTCTATGTTGTGTGTGTGAGTGTGTGTATATAAATATTTATATATAAATGACCTAACTATAAACTATTAAAAAATTAAAAGTAGCTTAGATGTAACTGAACTACTTTTGCCACGTTGCTGTAGCTTAGCTTGCTACATTTCACTGGGGGGGTAGCTTCTGTGTAGTTAAGCTTCATTTAATGTAGAGTAGCTAGTAGCTTAGCTCACTACATTTTCCAAGTAGCTTGCCCAACACTGACAATAAAATAGATGTTTCTTAGCTCATACTCTCATGCAGCACAACACATGCTCTCACCCATAAATAAATACATTAACTCTGTCTCACAATGGCCGCTTTTGATGGCACAACCCAGCCTGCATTTACATTTACTCATTGGGCAGACGCTTTTATCCAAAGTGACTTGCATGGCGCAGTGGATAAGACTATGCCTTTGGTGTGAGAGACCCGGGTTCAATCCCCCACTGTGACCCTGAGCAAGACACTTCACCCCTCATTGCTCCAGAGGCGTGTGACCTCTGATATATCTAACAATTGTCAGTAGCTTTGGATAAAAGCATCAGCTAAATGAATGAATAAATGTAAATAAGAGCAAACCTGAGTGATGGGTGCGTTGTTGTTGACTACAGGCCTGAGGTCACCTACGACCTTTGGGTCAAACACCATCTACTCTGTCTTGGTCACATTTGCACTGTATGATAAGCTGCTGGACCTCAGTCATTGTCCGTGAGAGCATTAGTCACTCTAACCTGTTTAGTATGGTTGGTTAAAGTAAAACACCAGTTGAGACTTAAAGAGTTAACAATCATGTGTTTCAGTGTCTGGATGAGCATGTGAGGCTGCAGAGTGTTAAAAGCTGAACTAAAACCAACAACCAAAATGCTGCTTGGGGTCTTCAAGGTGTTTACTGACCAGATGTGAAATGCTGTTAATAGCAGCATCTGTGCCAGGCCCCTGCTTATAAGCAAACTGAAAGGGATCCAAAAACACACCAACATGTTGATTAAGAAATGACACCATTATCCTCTCAGGACATTTAATGACAATGGATGTCAGTGCCATAGCACTGATCCTGCCCTCTCTTGTGTCACATTTAACATATTGTTGAAGAACCTGGGAGTGACAGTTCTTAAGACTCAAGAACATGAGTTCAACATTGGGGTTACAATTAGTCCTTTTCTAGTATCATGGAGGGCAGCGGCGTGCTGTTGCCTCTCTGTTGGAGACGGTGCCGGATTCATCCTCTCCTCCTTCTCCAAAGCGACTCCTCGTGGCCTTCTTTTGCTTTACCCTTGTTCAAACGCTCACAACCTCAATTAAATCACGCCATCACTGACCTGAATTACCACGGTTGTCATCTCATTTCAATTATCCTTTATCTTATGTTATCTCTCTCCCAACGAGCCGGGTCGTAACAGGACTGTGCTGTCCACTTATGCTAGTAACCAGCAAACTACATCACCCTCAGCTTGTAGCTGCAGATTATAAAAGGTTACTGAGAAGAAGACAGCCTACAGTACAATCTACTAACCCAGTCTTTAACCACAAATATGCATTAGGTTCTTTGTAAGCCAAGAGACTAGGATGTTAGATTCTATTGGCAAGCTAACTAACATTATCTACAAACTGGGCAGCTAAAATGAACACAGACTGGCTGTTAACATGCTCGGCAAACCAAACGCTGCTCTGCACGTGTTGCATCCAGTTTATTTTGAGTTTAACATCATTTGACTTGATGGTTTTGCAGAGCCTGAGGGTATCGATGTTGAGTCATAAGAGCCAGCTGGTAACAATTTTTTGGTTTCACTTTGTGTGTCAGAGAAAGTCAATGAATGAAGCACTTTTGATTCATTTACGTCTCGGGTTACGTAGGTAACCCTTGTTCCCCAAGAAAGGGGAACGAGACACTGCGTCGGTGACGACACTATGGGAACGCCTTTAAGCGTGGCAGGGCTGAATGCGAATGAAAACTACTCCAATCCTATTGGCTTAGTGAGAACGGTAGCATGTGACGGCGTAACCGTAGGCGTATATAAGCACGCCGCACATAGGTACATTAGCTCTTTACTATGAAGCAAGGCACTCCAGGCGGGAGAGGTGCGGTGAACCGACGCGAGTGTCTCGTTCCCCTTTCTCGGGGAACAAGGGATACCTACGTAACTCGAGGCGTTCCCCTCGAGGGGAACTTCGAACTGCGTCGGTGGCGACACTATGGGAACGAGATACCCACTATGCGCGCGAACCCCCACCTGCCCTAAGCGTGCAGGCAACCAGTGGGCACGACTTAGAGAGAGCGCACGGGTGCCGGGTGCGGAGGGAAGGTCCAGACTATAGAAACAAATGAAGGTGTGAGGAGTGGCCCAGCCAGTTGCATCACAAACCTCCTGAAGAGATGCTCCAGAGAGGAGAGCCGTGGAGGCTGCCATGCCTCTCGTGGAGTGAGCCCTTACAGCCATAGGTGAAGGCAAGTTGCGCACCTGATAAGCCAGGGAGATAGTCTGAACAATCCAATTGCTGATCGTATGTTTGGAAGCGGGGAGCCCAGCCTTGGGGGACCCGAAACACACCAGCAATTGGTTTGCCTTCCTCCATTGAGAAGACCTCTGAGTATATGTACTCAGTGCTCTGACAGGGCACAGCAAATGCAGTCTCTCATCTTCTGCCGTCACATGAGGTGGAGGATGGAATGCCTGCAGTACCACGGGACCCATTACGTTGGACTGCACCTTAGGAACGTATCCTGGAAAAGTGTGCAGGATAGCCCTCCTATTCCCTGGGGCAAACTCCAGGCACTGTGGAGCAGTTGACAAAGCCTGGAGGTCCCCCACCCTCCTCAGAGAAGTGATAGCGAGGAGAAAAGCCATCTTCAGGGTCAAGTACTTGGCCTCAGCCGACTCAAGGGGCTCGAAGGGGGCCTCAGCCAAAGCTTTGAGCACCACTGCCAGGTCCCAGGTGGGAACTCTGGGGCGAGTCGCAGGTCTCATCCCCCGGGTCCCACGGAGGAATGCGATGCGACTAGTGGAAGCCTCCCCAAAGACCCATCCCTACAAAGGGTGTGGAAAGCTGATATAGCTGCCACATACACCTTGAGGGTGGATGGGGAAAGGCCTGCAGAGAAGCGGTCTTGCAAAAACTCCAGCACCTGAACCACCGGGCAGGTAACTGGGTCCAGCGTGCGTTCTCTGCACCATGTGGAGAAAACATTCCATTTGATGCCGTACATCCTCCGTGTGGATGGGGCCCCTGAGCTAAGGAGTGTCTCGACTGCTCCTGTCATTAGGCCCGCCTCTAGGTACTGTGCCCCCTCAAGGGCCAGACCCACAGCCGCCACAGGGCGGGGCAAGGGTGAAGAACCCCCCAACCCGGGACAGCAGGTCTCTCCTCAGAGGGACCTGCCATGGCGGACCTTCCAGGAGATCCAGCAGGTTTGAGAACCACACCCGGGTCGGCCAAAACGGCGCTACTAGAAGTAGCCGAATACTGTCCTGACGGACCCTCTCCAGGATTCCCGGGAGCAAAGCGACTGGGGGAAAAACGTACAGACGTAGCCTCGGCCACGAGTGCACCATGGCGTCCAGCCCTAGTGGGGCCGGGGTGTCAGGGAAAACCATAGAGGACAGTGCGTGGTCTCTTGAGACGCTAAACAGGTCCACGTCTATGGGCCCGAACCTTCACGCACAATGACTCCACCACCTCGGGGTGGAGTCTCCATTCCCAGGCCTCGGCCCTGCCTCGACAGCAAGTCTGCTCCCTGATTCTGAAGTCCCGGGATGAACATCGCTCTGATGGACAGTAGCTTCTGCCGGGACCACAGGAGGATCTGGTGCGCCAGTCTGCAAAGAGGGCGCGAGTGCAGACCCCCCTGGTGATTCAGATAGGCCACCACTGCCGTATTGTCGGACCTGACCAGGACGTGGTGACCCTGGAGTTCAGGCAGGAAGCTCCTCAGAGCCCGGAACACCGCCAGCATCTTGAGGCAACTGATGCCTCGAGATGCTGCCATGACGAATGATGCTCCTGCCAGAGCCCCTGCGCCGAGCGGTCTCCCATGACCGCGCCCCACCCAGTGAGGGAAGCGTCTGTCGAAACGATTACACGGCGACAAGATGACTTGGGTCCCTGGGACAAGAACCAAGGCTTTTTCCACTCTGATAGAGCACGAAGACATCTGTGCGTGACCCGTATCAGGCGGAACGGATTTCCCCTCGGGGAGAATCCCTTGGTCTTCAGCCACCACTGCAGGGCCCTCATGTGCAGTAGACCAGAAGGTATTACGCTGGAAGCTGCTGCCATGAGGCCCAATATCCTCCGGAGTTTCTCTGTGATGGCGTGGCCCAACTTCACTCTCTCTACTGTGGTCAAGATGGACTGGATATGTGCTGGAGACAGCTGTGCCTGCATCGTTCCTGAGTCCCATATCACCCCTACGAACGTAGTTCTTTGGGTAGGCACCAACACACTTTTCTTCACGTTGAGCCTCAGCCCCAAATGTTGAAGATGAGCGAGAACGACATCTCGATGTCGAACCGCTAACTCTCGAGATTGCGCCAGAATTAGCCAGTCGTCGATGTAATTGAGTACTCGGATGCCCTGGAGCCTGAGAGGGGTCAGAGCTGCATCCATGCACTTGGTGAAGGTGCGAGGGGAGAGTGCAAGGCCAAAGGGAAGGACCCGGTATTGGTATGCCACGCCCCCGAAGGCAAACCGCAGAAACTTCCTGTGGGATGGACGGATGGGGATATGGAAGTACGCATCCTTGAGATCTATGGTGACAAACCAGTCCTCGGACCGGATGTGACTCACGATGGCGGGGATGGTAAGCATCTTGAACCTGTATCTCCTCAGAGACCGGTTCAGAACCCGCAGATCGGGCACAGGCCTCCGTCCTTTTTGGGAACGATGAAGTACCGGCTGTAAAAACCCGACTCACTTTCCAGTGGGGGAACGACCTCCACCGCCCCTTTTTCCAGCAGTTTTTCTCTCGTGCATACTTCCTGTCCCAGCACCGGGTGCTGCTCCAGTCGTACCTTGGTCTGGACCACCCCCTCAAAGCTGGGGGGACGGACCCGGAACCGCAGTCTGTATCCCTCGATGACGGTGCGCAGAACCCAGGTAGATATGTCTGACATGTTCCGCCAGGTCTCCGCGAAATCCGCCAGCGGGACCAACCCCTCGGGGTCGGTGGCCGGTGCCTCGTGCTGGCTTCGGATGGTCTCCTGAAACAAGCTGGCAGGAAAAGACCCCCGATAACCCGCAGTCTGGGAGCCGAACCTCTGGCCAACTGCGGCCCCTCGGGGTCGGCAGAATGGTGGAGGTTCGGTGGTGGTTAGCGCGTCCCGAGCGCCTCGGCGGCGGGAAAACTGCGCTAATGGCCACTCTGGAGGGGACCTCAGTCAGCCTCCGGGGCTGGAACACCAAGTCAGGACCTCTTCGCTTGGCCCCTCCGCGACTGGATGACGGTCCTCAAGTCCTGTCTGTCGGGGGGGGGGGGGTGTGCGCAGGAGCGTCGCTTCGTGTCCCAAGCTGCTTGAGGGGGACCGCGAGAAACCACACTCTGCTTGCAAAGTCTGCCAACGGAACCAGCCCCTCGGGGCTAGTGGTCGGTGTCTCGTGTGATTTTCAGGTGGACCCCTGAAGCGCCAGAACAGCAGGGGAGAGCCACCGAAGATCCACGGTAAGTGAGTCTGGATGCCGCCTGACTGCAGACCCTCGGGGCAGGCAGTACGTGTGGACTCAATGGTGGCAGGTGCGTCCCGAACGTGTAACGGCGGGATAATGTCACCCGTTGCCATGGCGGAGGGGACCTCGGTCGGCCTCCGGGGGGAGGGGGGAAGGGTGCGCAGGGCCCACGGAGATATGCTCATCATGCTCCGCCACGCCTCTGCGAAATCGCCAGCGGAACCAACCCTTCAGGGCTGGTGGCCGGTGCTTTCTTGCCGATCTCGGACGGTCTCCTGAAGCGGGCCGCCAGGAAAAAGCCGCCGATGAACTGCAGTCTGGGAGCCGACCTTCTGGCCGACTGCCGTCCCTTTTCCTTTTTTTTCTTCTTCTTTTCTCTCCTTTTCTTTGGGGCTGGCAGAATGGTGAAGGCTCAATGGTGGCTAGCGCGTCCCGAACGCCTCAACGGCGGGAAAACAGCGCTAGTCCCAGAGCGTCCTCTACCCTTGGTCCTTGATCCCCGCCGCTTGCTGTACTCCAGCAGCTGGGGAGTAGACAGCTGGGCGAAGAAATATTATCCCAAGACTTACATAACTCATTATGTAAGTCTGGAAAAACGGCATGGGGATGCTGAGTGGCTCCTCAGGAAGCGATCATCCAGTTACTACACTGATCATTTTTTACTGTGTACCGGCATAAAGCTTCCCCACAGCCTGTGACCAATCAAGGATGAGCTTAGCCACAGCCCACGTCACCACTTCCAGCTGCTTATCATAGTCGGCCGCGGCGCTCTTCTGATGACGTCGGCCCGACACCCGGAAGTCATTCTCCTCCTCCCTGACGCTCAACACATCTAGCTCCTCGGAGCCAGATTGCATACGCCTCGCCGAACGGAGAAAGCCGAGAACGGGCTCCCGAACGGAATGAGGGGAGTCGGAGTCAGCAGATGAAGGGACGAAGGGGCATCAGCCGCCTCGAATCCTCCAGCAGATCTTGCTGCGATCCCCATGGCTGAAACCGCCGAGCCTGCGATCACGGGCGTACGCCACGGGAGAGCGTATCTGGTCGGCCCTCAGAGAAGAGAGCCATACGGGACTCTTCGAGAGCTGCCGCAGGCGCGCGGCAGGCTCCAGACAAGCAACACACAGCTCATGAGTGTTAGTTTCCTACCGTGATCAAGCGCGGGCAGGGAGACACACATCTCCGGAACTGGTTCAACTCTGAGGACACACTCCAACTTCCAGGTAGGTACTTCTCTACTAGCCAGGATGCGGGAGCTTTCCACTAACAACATTAGCCATCGTGCCTGCTGAATAGAAAAAAGATAATGTACCTATGTGCCGGCGTGCTAATATACACCTACGGTTACACCGTCACATGCTACCGTTCTCACTAAGCCAATAGGATTGGAGTAGTTTTCATTTGCATTCAGCCCTGCCACGCCTAAAGGCGTTCCCATAGTGTCGTCACCAACGCAGTTCGAGTTCCCCTCGAAGGGGAACAAGATAGTTTTATGGCGTGTAGGCTACCTGAAGGTTTTCACTTTACCTTATTTTGTCATCTCACCAACAAAATTCAATTGATGTCAAAAGACATTTAGGCCATATTGAAATACCACTATTTATAAAACATAGCCTTATTATTGCAACGAGAAAATACATGAAAATTCCAACCAAAGATCAAGAAAATATTGTCATAGATGGTCACACGTATCTCGTTGTCTCTTCAATTTAAATAGGCTTTTTTGTAACTGAAATATTGTACACTGACAGCTGATGAGGCAAAAAAGCGGCATGTTGAAGAGCTTGCAGTTTGTGTGCACTATTTTGGAGCTGATAGCACAGTCAAAGGGTGTTTCCTTAAATGTTGCAGCCTCAATGGTTTTGATGTGATGTCAGTCACAGAGACAACTGACCGTATGCTTGAATCTTAATGACCTTCGATGTGTGGATCACGCCTATGATGGTGCATCAGTTATGAGCGGTTCAGCTGGTGGAGTTTAGGTGTGTTTCTGTTACAAACATCCAGAAGCAGTTTATGTGCACTGCTATGCACATGAGCTGAATTTGGTTCTTTCACATACGTGCAGGGCCGTACCAGAGGCCTGTGATCTCTTTAAACTGAAGGCTTTGATTTGGATCACACTACCTTGTTTCTTACAACCCGCCCTTCTCTGCTTCTGATTGGCTAGTAGTCCTTACCTGGGAACTGTGCATGTACAACTCCAACAAAGACTTTGTACAAGTGAGATGTATCACTCTGTAGCTCAAGAGTGGAGCGTACCGGTGAAATTCGAAAAGTTAGAATATCATGCAAAAGTTCATTTATTTCAGTAATTCAACTTAAAAGGTAAAAGTAATATATTATATAGACTCGTTACATGCAAAGTGAGATATTTCAAGCCTTTATTTGATGTAATTTCAATGATTATGGCTTACAGCTTATGAAAACCCCAAATTCAAAATCTCAGAAAATTAGAATATTGTGAAAAGGTTCAGTATTGTAGGCTCAAAGTGTCACACTGTAATCAGCTAATTAATCCAAAACACCTGCAAAGGGTACCTGAGCTTTTAACTGGTCTCTCAGTCTGTGAGTCTCTCAGTGGAATTCACAATCATGGGGAAGACTGCTGACCTGACAGTTGTGCAGAAAACCATCATTGACACCCTCCAAAAGGTGGGAAAGCCTCAAAAGGTAATTGCAAAAGAAGTTGGATGTTCTCAAAGTGCTGTGTCAAGGCACATTGATAGAAAGTTAAGTGGAAGGGAAAAGTGTGTAAGAAAAAGGTGCACAAGCAGCAGGGATGACCGTAGCCTGGAGAGGATTGTCAGGAAAAGCCATTCAAATGTGGGGGGGAGCTTCACAAGGACTGAGGCTGGAGTTACTGCATCAAGAGCCACCACACACAGACGGGTCCTGGACCTGGGCTTCAAATGTCATATTCCTCTTGTCAAGCCGCTCCTCTTTTCTGATGAGATGCAAATTTTGCATCTCATTTGGAAACCAAGGAAACCACATGCTCAGAAGCAGAGTAGTGCGGGTCAGCGAGAAGCCGGTAAACAGCTTCCGGCTGTACATGTTGCCGACCAGCTTGGCAACATGGACTGGAGCAAGAGTTTCAGAGCGGTGAGTTATTAATCTGTAACAAAAGGATCTTTCATCCATAAAGTTTTAACCGAGCTCTGTCTCTACATCACAGTAACAACTTTATGTCCACTGACTGCCTGGGAGATGGGAACTCCCTTTGGGCTGGACTTTGGGCTTTTTCACTTTGCAAACCTGTTACAGCACAAAAAAGGTTTATAACTCAATAAAGGAGAGGGAAAAAGCCAAAAACCATAATACCACCACTTTAGTGTTTGTAAACCACATTTAAATTAAAGAGTGCACAATACACTACTTTATAATTCATTTAATTTTGCACTTAACAATGTGATTAATCAATTGTACTTTTTAATCATTGCCCAGCACTATATATTTCATTTATGCATTTATCTTAAAACAAGATTCCACTACAACAAAAAAGTTCACTGCTTTACTCCATGGATTGTGCTGTCTCACAGTAAATAAAGGATGGCGATGACTCAGTGGATAAACTACATGCCTTTATTATGGGAGACCTCGGTTTGATATCCTATTGCAAAACATCCACCAATGTGTCAAGACATTTAACCCCAAGTTTCTCCAGAGGCGTGTGGCCTCTGACATATATATGGTCTATGGTTTGGCCAACACACAGTTAAACAACAGGTTGGACAGCAGAAAAATCAGAGAAGTGAACTTACTAGCTGTTGTCCATTTTGTCCTGCTCAGCCAGCAAGACGATGGAGGTGGCGGCTCTCGGCCGGCCTTTCAGCCTCGGGATGTTGTACGACTGCCGCAGTGACTCACTCGTCCCTGGTAAGGATTCACATGTTAAGATACTTAATGATTCACAACCAAACTTTCAGGGTTTCAGGGTCTGTTTTGGGGTCTTCTTATTTCTGTATTTTGTCAAGTCCTGGTTTGTGTTTTGTTTTACATTTGTTCTGTGTTTTGTTTCACTCTTGTTTCCTGTTTGTTTCAGTATTATCTGTCACTGTTCCCTGACTCTGCTTCTTGGCTGTGTCTACCCTGATTGCACTGATGGGTCTCAGCTTTGCTTGATTACCCTGCCTACCTGGTGTGTGTTGTTCTATGTTAGTATTTAAGCCCTCAGTTCTATTCAGTCTTTATTGTGTCCTCATCACGTTTCATTTTTTGCAGGTTTCTGGATAATTCTGTGTGATCATTTGTTGTATTTTGTTATTTTTTAGAATGCTATCTTTGCAGGACGTTTCCACAAACCTGTATAAGTCTGTTTAAGTTTTGTTTAATAAATTACAAGAACTGCATCTTGCTCGTCTGCATTTGGGTCCAACCTGCTACTTGTCCTGCCGCTGCACCTTCTGACACAATAACCGTTTCCGACCAAAAATACAGAGGATCTCTTTTCAAGAAACTAAAAGGTTCCTTCAGTCCATTGTTGTGTGTGTTTCACCGTGGTCTAAAGATCCCCAAATAGGCAAATTAACCAGCTGATGTAGGCTGTCGACATACTCCATAGAAAGTGATTGACTGGCACCATTATTTATTAACCACTATCCATGAGCAAAATTTAAAAATGAACATCAGATTTGATTGGAATATAATGAAAAACTATAGGCTTTGCTTGACGATTAAAAACAGCTTTTTATGTGGGAGTATAATAGAGACACACACAATTAAGTTTGTTACAAACTGGATAAAGCCATCAAGTTCATAAAATAACTTCAGAAAAGAAAAGAAAAAGATAGACAAACATAAAATCACGACAGTTAGGAATGTTTTTAAAACATTTTGAGCTGACAAGAGTCTCACTCATGTCTGTGTTGCCTGAGCGTCAGAGGGACAGGATTTTTAACGAGCCTCATTACCTGCTGTAATCAGCTGTTACGCTTATTTTGGAGAGGAGGAGATCGACTTTCGGAACTGTGTAAAAACTTCATAACTGAAGAAAACCTAAAACAAAAACTTCAGACCCAGTATTTACCTGCACAGTGGCTGCTATTTATGAGCAATAAATTTAATGCCAACATACGATCACAGGGGTGAATAGTACGTAAATAGGTGAACCTAGCCACAGAATAACCAAAAAGGCATTTGCTGTGCCCCCACGGCACCAGGTTCACAAAATATTTTCATATATGTTGCTTTCCTGATACAACATCACCTTCTCCTGTCTGGCTGGTTCTGGAAGCTGAACTTGATATTTGCTTCTTCTGTTCCAGGAATTACACTGTGGGACCACGATGACCTGACAAAACATATCCGAGAAAGAATGCAGAACTATAATGATTTTGAGATAGTTGCATCTGAATCAATTGAGGGCAAATCTTCAGCACTCAACGTTGAAGCTTCCCTGAAGGCAAGTTTCTTGGGTGGACTGGTTGAAGTTGGAGGATCGGCCAAATACCTGAACGACAGTAAGACTTCCAAAAACCAGGCCAAAGTAACTCTAAAGTACAAAACTACCACAAAGTTTCAGGAACTGTCGATGGATCACCTTGGAAGAGGCAATATGAAGCATCCATATGTCTTTGATAAAGGATTAGCAACACATGTAGTCACAGCCATTCTTTATGGGGCACAAGCCTTCTTTGTCTTTGACCGTGAGGTGTCTGAAGAGGAAGATCATCAAGACATTGAGGGGAACTTGAAGGTGGTGATCAAGAAGATTCCCAGCATTTCTATAGAGGGGAAAGGTTCCTTAAAACTGGAAGACAAGGACAGAGCAAATGTTGAGAAATTCTCCTGTAAATTCTTTGGAGACTTTTCTCTTGAAAAAAGTCCTGTGTCCTTTCAGGATGCAGTAGAAGTCTACCAAAGCCTGCCAAGATTACTGGGAGCCAACGGAGAAAAAGCTGTACCAATGAAAGTCTGGCTGTCGCCACTGACAAGTTTAGATTCTTCTGCTGCAAAACTGGTCCGTCAGATAAGTGTAGGATTAGTTCAGGAATCACAGAGAGTCCTGGAGGACTTCAGTGAGCTGGAGATGAGGTGCAATGACACAATGAGAACCACCACCGCACAGCAGTTCCCACAGATTGGCAAAAAGATTAAACAGTTTAAAGAGATGTGCTCTGAGTTCAAGCTGGGATTCCAACAAAACTTGGCAAAGAAACTTCCATCAATCCGAGGAGGAGGAGAAGAGGAGGCTGTGCTCGCAGAGATCCTGAAGAAGAGACGTTCTTCTCCTTTCAACAGCAAAGACCTGAACGAGTGGATGGACTGTAAAGAGAGAGAAGTCTACACCTTAATGTCTTTAACCAAGATGATGAAAAACACAGAGATCATCCCGTCTCAAACAGACCTGTACAAGGAAACTCTCAGTGCAGATCATGCTGTGTGTTTTGTTTTCACCTCCCTGGGAAGTGCTGAACCGTACCTCTCAGCTTTATCAAACTACTTAAAACAAACACCCGAACCAGACGACCCTCAAGATGCACATACTCAAGATGTAGAGAAGGAACAATGGTTCACCTCAAAAGAAATAACAGATGCAATGAGGCATAAAGCAAAGCTCTTCAGTGACTTTGCAGAGGCCAACAAGGAGAACAAGAACATTAAGTTCTTGACAGTGGGATTAACAAATGAGACACAGAAAGGTTCAAGCATCTACCTTTATGAAGGCGGCTTTTCTGTCAATGAGAACTTTGAGCCGCCTTCAAAGCCTGAAACAGTAACAGCAAGTGACATAAAGCACAACAGTGTGACACTGAAGATTTCTGCGCCCAGATTTGGAGCAGAGAACATCACCTCCTACTCTGTAGAGTACTGTGTCAGAGGAGAGGATGGATGGCAACAAGAGACAGCATCAAAAGCTGGAGAAGTCACAGTGAGCCATCTGAGTCCTAACACAGAGTATATGTTCAGATGCAGAGCAGTGACCTCAGCAGGTGTTGGGCCGGCCAATGAAGTCAGTGGTTCCATTAAAACCTTACCTTGCAGCCCTCCTGGACAACCTCACGTTGAACCAAACCCAAGTGAGATCTCAGTCAGCTGGGAGAAACCTGCTGAGCGTGGACCAGACGTCCAGATTTTGAGCTACATCGTGGAGTACGCCAAAACAGACAACAGGGTGAAAGAGGAAGATCTCCAATGGGAGCAAATGATGTCGAGAGCTGAAAAGGCGATCATTTCAGGGCTTCAGCCAGAGACAGAATATGTTGTCAGGGTCAGATGTGACTGTGGTGAAGCTGGAAGAAGCAAGGAAAGCAGCTCTGTCTGCATAGCAACATTAAAACGTCTTGCTGATTCTGTTAAAGAAAAAAGCACATTGTTAGAAGGACAGACCAGCCCTCTCTCTGTTTATAAAATCCCACTGAAAGATGAACGAATCAGTGTCTCTGGCTGCAGGAGTTTCAGTTTTGGGAAAGAGTCCACTAAACATAATCGCACCATCATGTTTCTGGGAGCAACTGGATCTGGGAAGTCAGCTCTCATCAATGGGATGATCAATTACATTCTAGGTGTCGAATGGGAGGATTCATATCGGTTTAAGTTAGTTGATGAGGATCAGTCGAGATCACAAGCTGAAAGCCAGACCTCTGAAGTCACTGTGTACAAAATCAACCATCAGGAGGGTTTTAAAACTGAATACTCTCTGACCATTGTTGACACTCCAGGGTTTGGAGATACAAGAGGCATAGAAAGAGACAGACAGATCACAGAACAGCTGCGTAATCTCTTCTCTGCTAAGCTTGGTGTCAGTGAAATTGATGCTGTGTGTTTTGTAGCTCAGGCTTCTTTAGCTCGACTCACAGCAACACAGAAATATGTGTTTGACTCCATACTCTCAATCTTTGGCAAAGATGTGGCAGAAAACATCAGGGTTCTGGTGACATTCGCAGACGGCCAGCGTCCACCAGTTCTAGAGGCAATCAATGCTTCAGGTGTCCCATGTCCTAAAACAGGAGACGGGCTGCCAGTTCACTTCACATTCAATAATGCAGCTTTGTTTGCAGACAACAAATCATCTGCAGCAGGCAGCATGAGTGGGGATGATGAGGATGAAGATGGAGGCTTTGATCAGATGTTTTGGAACATGGGGACAAAAAGCATGAAGAGGTTCTTTGCTGCTTTGAATCAAATAGAAACCAAAAGCTTGACGATGACAAAGGAGGTCCTCAGAGAAAGAGAGCAGCTCGAGATCTCAGTTGAAAACGTGCAGAAGCAGGTTAAAGTTGGGTTAGCCAAGCTGGAGGAGATTAAAGAGACAAGTGAAAAACTGAAAGAGCACGAGGCAGAGATCAGCAGAAATGAGAACTTTAAGATTGAAGTCACTGTCATGAAGCCTTTTAAAATAGATATTTCTGGTACCGGAAATTACCTCACCAACTGTCAGCAGTGTCATTTCACCTGTCACTATCCCTGTGCATATGCAAATGATGCAGATAAAATAAAATGTTTTGCAATGGGATCAAATGGATACTGTACTGTGTGTCCAGGCAAATGTGTTTGGAATGTACATTTTAATCAGAAGTACAGATGGGAGTATAAGGAAGTAAAAGAAAAACAAACAGTGAAAGAGCTGAAAGAAAAGTACCTGAAAGCCTCAGAGGCTAAGAAACCTGTTCAGGCAATGATTGATAAATTGAAGGCCGAATGTGATCATGTTCAGACTGAAGTAATCAAACTGATGGAGACGTCTGTGAAGTGTCTAAACAGACTTAAACAGATAGCACTGAAGCCAGACTATCTCTCCACTCCAGAGTACATCGACATGCTGATTGAGGGAGAGAAATCTGAGGCCAAGCCAGGCTGGAAGCAACGAGTTCAGTCTCTGAGAGCCATGAGAGAAAAGGCTGTGGTCATGGCTAAAGTAGAGAAAGGAGAGAAACTCTTCTAGAATCTATAGTAATATGGGTTCTTTATCAAAACTAATTGAAAATCAAAACAGGACAGAGACTGATGTACTGGGACAGAGTATCTATTCTCAGACACTTAGACTTACTCTGACCAACAAAAGCTCAAGTAGAAATGTGTTCGAGATAAAAAAAAAGAGAAACTGCAACCTTGTACAAACGTTTTCCAGCAGGAGTTATCTGCAGGAGCCGTTTACCAAGAAGGAAATCACAGATTTACCGTGTGTGCTGATGAATGTTTGAGTGTGACTTTAATTTTCTGTTAGATACATAGATTTACATTGTTTAGTACAGCTTTATGAACAGTAATTTCAGCTTCTTGCTCAGTTTTAATGTTTTACTGCTCTTCAACTTATTTTCTTTGAGATGTGAAAAAGATGGTTAATATGAAAAATGATAATGATATGTCGATGTGTATCAATTTGCATTATCTTGTCTTGTAGTGTAATATGATGGTTCCCTCTGAAATAAGCGTTAAATAAAACAATAAAAAAATGTTCTTTTTATTATTATATTTTATGTTGTTATTAAGTGTTGTCTGTTGTCACCTTCTTTAAATTCTGCAGCTTTGTTTTCTCTTCCAGGACCTTTAAAGGTTCAGTGTCTAAGTTCTAGTGATGTCTAGTAGTGAGGATTGTGAATTGCACCCCCCTCCCCTATCCAAGCGAGCTGTCCAGCTATGGTACCTGAGAGAGGACAAAGATGTCATCTATGAAATTAGGTTTCTTTAGATAGATATATTAAAAAGTTATGTAAAAACAAATGTTTTTTTCTGAATATTATTGTTACTTGTTCATTAAAAAGTGCTACATGATGTCTCATACTCCTGTAATACATTATTTTACATCTTGGGAGGGTTGGCTCATCTGGAATAAAATGCCAAGTTAAATGAAGAAATTCTCAAAAACCATCACATCCAGTGGATCAAGTATGACCAGGAAAATGTAAGCCTCACGGTTTCTGCACCACAGTCCATTATAAACTACATAATACATGAAGTTTACGAATGCATTAGCAGGTGAGGATCAAGGCTCCTCTCACTTTGCTCCTCTCACTTTTTGAAATATAACAGAAACACAAAGTATAACTGACAGCATGTGAAAGTACAAATTACACATTTGTGTGCACAGCGGGGAAGCAATATCCCAAAAACAAGGCTTTTTTTAAAAAAATCAAATTTTTAATGCAAATTCTGAAAGTATTCATTATTGGTCACTTAATAGGCACACAGTCTTGTATTATACAGTCTTATATATCACCATTACCAGTAAAAAGAAATACATGTTTTCCACCAGGGCAATAAAATGTGAAGTTTAGCTGCTCATCTTAGCTTCCCTGCTGATACCATTTCATTACCAATAATATTCATCAGCTGTTTGTCTCAGGAAGGTAATGGCATATTTCTGTCCACGTAACAAAGCCATAACAGAGTGCTGGAGAGAGAGAAAGAGAGAGTAACTACATGAAGTTAACACCACAAGCAAAAGCCAGTGTCTCTTGTGATTATGGCCAGTTGATAGCTAAAGCTATCAAACAACAGCTTTCTCTTGCATCACTAAAGTCTGACAAACTTAAGTTAATTACCTGTCCAGCAGAAAACAGACAGCTTCAGCTCCGCTTTGAAAACATCTGTCCCTCATTTACGTTATAGCCTTCCATCTGTGAAAATCCACAAAATCCGCAATTTCTGCCGTCAGCTGTGAGTATCAGTCCCGACTCTGTCAGTCTGGCTGCATATAAATCCACAGGCTGTCGGCTCTCGTGCTAAATAACACCTGCTTCTGCACGTGTCTACACTACTGGAATTACACAAGCAGAAGAAGAACGTGATGACGAAATGCGTTCTGTAGCGCTGTTTGTCCTTTGTCGACTATGGTAGAAACATGACGACAAAATACAGCAACCTCCATAGAAGGACACTTTATCATGTTTTGGGGGCGCTACTCTGCCAGAGCGACTCCGCACACGCCTCAGTGTGTGCCTGTGTTAACTAGTTTTTAATGGTTTTCATGGTGGGTTTTTATAGTTGACTAGTCGTTTTCATAATGTTAACAGCAATACTATTTTACCTGGCCCTGCTCTGGCTCATGATGACCAGTCTATGGCACGTAAATGGACTTTGTTTACAACTGTTGCTGTCATTCACCATCAACCCCAGCAGACTCCCTTTCTCACGGGATCCTCTGTTGTAGCTGAACCGCCTTCAGTCAGATCCAGCACACATATCCATCAGAACCAATATCATACCTCAAGAATTACTTTGAGAACACAGACAAAGCGTATTTGGAGGAAAAGAGGTTCCAGACGAGGTTCCAGAGGTTCCAGGATATGCAAAAGATTAAAGAGGAGAGGCACCTGGCTACCTCTACCAGCAATAACCAAACGTGAGATCACTACGAAATAAGACTGAGGAACTTCACGCTCGTCAGCCATGATCTGGACTATCGGCAAATCAGCCTGTTCTGTTTCACAGAAACATGGCTCTGCATGGCTGTCAACAGCAAGTGGGCAACAAACTTTTTGGTGAGAGAGACACACAGAGCTGTACGCATTATGAGCTGCTGACTGTGTCCTTCAGACCTCACTACCTACCCTGAGAGTTTTCACAGATCACTGTCATTATAGTATATATACCAGGGCCTGATTTTAATCTAGCTGCAGAGCACATAGCTGACAGTTACAACAGAGCTGTCAGTCAGACAGGAGAACAGCCAGTGTTTCTACTGGAGGATTTTAACAGGTGTGACCTCACCTCTCACTTGCCCAACCTAGAGCAATATGTCACAATTCCCACCAGGCTTCAGACCATACTGGACCGGTGTTGGCAACATCACAAATGCCTACATCTCTAAACCACGCCCACCTCTCGGTCGCTCTGACCAAAATGTCATTTTACTCCTGCCAATAGGAGGGGGACCTCAGACGTGTGAAGTCACAACTAAAAACAGGTGAATTCTGGACACTCAGGTGATTCTGGAATAAGGAAACATCTGAAACATTAAGGGGGTGTTTTGAACTGACAGACTGGGAACTGTTTTTCACTCACATGCACTTACAGATGTACTCCCATCTTACATTTTATTCTGTGAGGATACTGGCACTCCCACCAAGCAAATAACTATACACCCTGTGGGATTATACATTCATCAAGGGGTTGCTTTTGCTGTTTAGTACACTTAGAAGTGTGATTTGCTTATGATTGACATAGTGATAAGATAGGAACAAAATGTCTAGCATCATATTAATCAGTTAGAATTATATTATAACATTATATAATTAACCATAGAGCTTGTGCAGAAAACAGGAACCGCACCTTTCACCTAGTAAACTCTGCAGCATATAGAGCATACACTCACATTCATACATCACCTCACAGACACACACACACACACACGATATACTTCCCTTACCCCCATACTCACACACACCATGCCCTTTACCGTGTCCAGGCTTCATGCACGCCTACATAAGGTCATAGGTCAGACGTGAGATTTACATCTTTACCAGGCATGCCTAAATAAGGACAAAGGAAGATGTGCAGCTGGGTGTGGTTTCTAGTATATAGTCATTGCTTAGCAGGAAGACCTCAGACTGTTGAGGAGAACCTCAGACGTGTGAGGAGGAGAGCAGAGTCTCCAGATATATATCTGCTTTCTGAGCTTAATAAAATATTGTGGGAATCTGATGACTCGTCTCCTTCTGATCCTTTCTCATTAACAGACTCGGGGAAGTCGGCGTACTTCAACAACACAAACAATAAAAAATGGGTCACAAAGGACATTTGCCTGATCCAGAAGAAAAAAGCGCTTCTGAAAGGAGACCAGCTCAGGGTGAAAGAGTTCAGGAGGAAGGCCAAGCTGCAAATATACACTACAAGAACAAAGTGGAACAGAAACTAACCTCTGGAAATGCAAGGGAGGCATGGCAGGGCTTAAACATCATGATGGGCAGAGCTCGCAAACCGCCATTGGTTGGCTGCTCAGACCCCACCTCCTTTGCAGAGCAGTTAGGGCCCGTGTCCACCAAAGTGTTTTTTGCCAGCTGAAAACGCCAGCTGCTCTTCTCAAAACGCCCACCAGTGAGCGCTAGCGGGCGTTTTTGAGGCGCAGCGTTTTTTATATACAGTCTATGTTTTTTTTTCGACTGCTTTGGTTGCTATGATACATCAAATCCGTGGTTGCAAGTAGTTCTTCCTAACGTTACTTGATGTAAAAATGCCAACACAGAGTGGCCTACTTGCTCTGGCCCTCGCGCTGTATGAAGAGAAGTTGGTGGAGAGAGAGGACGGACTCGCCGTATGTGGGTTTGGCGAGGACTACTGTTTGGTCCAAGAGCGGAGGTTGGACGAATCCCGGTTCCAGGATAGTAACCGTTGCTACGGTGTAGTATTTGCCACGCCCCTCCTCTACTGTGATTGGACAGCCTAGTACACTGCAAAATCTGAGCTCTCAAAAACAAGAAAAAAATTGGGGGAAAATTACTTAAAATAAGCAAAATTATCTGCCAACAGAACGAGAATATTTCACTTGCTACTTAAGGCCAAAAAACCCTGAAACAAGTGAAATTCTCTGACATAAAAGCCACCTTGTAAGAAGAAATATCTTGTCAGACAAAAAACATTTACATTTTGCCTTCAATTAAGAAAACTAATCTTACTAAGATTTTAGCATTTGCAGTGTAAAAAGTGACAGTGACGAACGCAGCGTTTTCCCCAAAGTTGAAAATTTTTCAACTCTCAGTGACTTGAAAAAAACGCTGTTCCAGCACCTCCTGGACTCTACCTGTGTTCTCAACCAGTGGAAGGAATCCACCATAATTCCACCTCCCAAAAAGACACCTGCTAAAGACCTGAAAGACTACCAACTAGTAGCCTTGACATCAGTGCTGTGTAAACGCATGGAGAGGGTTGTATGCAACCATCTGTTGGACCAACTACATCCGCTTCAGTTTGCCTATAAGGCAAAACGTGGTGTAGAGGATGCATGTCTCACACTTTTAGACACTAAACAACTGGACTCGGCACACCCACACACCAGAATTTTATTCATGGATTTTTTCATTTCCATTTTTTGCTTTTAATACTGTAAACCCAAACAATCCACTGCACTGCCTCTCTGATGTTATGGATAGAGAGTTACAAGACAGGCGACAAAAGGTGTTTTCAAATGGTTTTAACTCCAGCAAGCTGATTTTAAACACTGGACTCCCCCAGGGCTGTTTCTTATCTCCCATTCTCTTCTCTGCTTATACTAACAGTATCTCCTGCAGTAGTGAAGGAATAACTCTTTTTAATTAAATATGCAGATGACATGGCCCTGGTGGCACACCTGACTGGCACTGACGCCCTGTCCCAATATCAACAGGCAATCAACAACCTGGTCCAAACATTTACTGATCATTCCCTAAGCTCAATAACAAAAACAAAGGAAATGTGCTGTGGGAACAAAATTAAAACATCCTCCCATCTCTTCCAGCCTTTAAGTATCCAGGGTCAGCAGGTGGATCAGGTTGAGTCTTTCAAGTACCTGGGAACAGAGATCGACACCTGCCTGTCCTTTGCACAACACGCTGACTCCGTGTTCAAAAAAGCACAACAGCGCCTCAACCTGCTGAGGAAACTAAGGACTTTTCATGTCAGCAAAGATATTTCAACTCTGGTTTACTGTTCACTCATTGAATCCATTCTCACATTCAACATTTCATCCTGGTACAACTTCCTCACTGCCAAACATAATACCAAACTTTCCCGCATTATAAACCACTGCAGCAAGATAATCGGCTCACCACAAACCCCCATATTTGAACTGTACAACCGTTCTGTGATCAGCAAGTCCACCGTGATCACAGGGGACAGTTGTCACCCGCTCCATCATGCTTTCCAGTTACTGCCATCAGGCAAACTATATAAAGTTCCACTTGCAGGAAAAACATTTACAAGAAAACGTTCATACCACATCTATCTATCTATCTATCTATCTATCTATCTATCTATCTATCTATCTATCTATCTATCTATCTATCTATCTATCTAAAACATGATAAAGTGCCCTCCTGGATGCCTCTAAGGTAGATGAAACATAACAATGGTAGATTGATCTTGCCCTCTTTTATCTACCTTATAATGTTTTATCTACCATAGGGACACCCAAGAGGGCACTTTTATCTATCATAGGTCTGAGGGCACCAGTCCCTGCATAGGGCCCTTTATCATGTTTGTTGCATACAGGGGCACCTGGAGGGCTCTTTACCACAAGTGGCACTGTAAAGGGCACTGTATCACAAGTTTTTCTATTTAAAGTGCATCCATTAGGGCACTGCATCAGATTTTCTTGCACACTGGGCCATTATAGAGGGAACATTAACTAGTATTATTTACAAAAGGGGCTTTCAAGAGGGCCTTTTTTTCCTTACATGGGGGAACCACATTTGTACCCCCCATGGAGGTATTGTGTCTATGGCGAACTTTCTCAGGACTGGACCTTATGTGCATCAATCAACAGCGGTCGGTGAAAACTAGACAGGTAAACACTAAACCACAGTGACGTTGATCATTGTTAGCTTTAGCTTTGGATTAAGCTACTAACCTGTGTCCTGTAATTGAAAAGTCTATTGTGATTTTGAACAACATTCGGAACATCTGTGCACTAAGGACTTTGCCCCATCTGTTGTTCAAAGTGGGTTAACTTTCTCTGTTAAAGTTTAGTCTTTAAAATATCTGGCCACTCTCTTCCTCTCTCCAGATTATAAAGTTCAGTCTCATCGAAAGCTTCTGAACTTTGTTACAAACACTCATCAGCTCCTTCAGGAAATGCTCTCTGTTAAAAGGTTCCCACAACTGGTACTTTGTGGTGTTTTAATGTTCAGGGGGTTGTCTGTTCTGTTGAATGTTGTCTGTCCTGTAGAGAGGAGGGCTTCAACGTCACAGTTCCTCAGTGAAAGTGAAAGTTTGAGCTGCAGTCGAGATGAGTCTCTCTGTTTGTCTCTGAAGAAAAATTCAACTGAATCATCAGGTTTTCCTCAAAACACCAGAATCTCTGACAAACACTGGTGAGTAGAATCTGACTTACTTATAAAATATTATAACCTATAGAAATGTGTAATCTTAGATAAAAAAATAAGATGTTAACATTTGAACTGAGTTAAGAAGCAAACCACACTGGTCACAGATAGCCTTAGCTTCCGTTTTTTAATGGCTGTATCCAACCTGTTTCCTGTTTGATTTAGTAAGTTTGTTACACCACATATACTGCATTAATTAGCTTTCCTAGCAACGAGTTAAAGGCAGCTGTTAACTAAAAAATTATCTGAAATCTGCCACATTTGATACTGAAGCACCCAAACTTTTTGATTTCTGGATAGGAAAGATACTGGTTCGAAACTGTTGTTTGAAGCTTGTATCAAATTGCCACATTTCACTATGACCTATGATCAAAGCTTCATACGTCACTGAAACAGCGGAAAGGATTGAACCGTTTCTAAGTTTTGATAGGGTAGTCAGTACAACTGTTGCTTTTGAAAATGCATAACTCGTAAATGACACTTGAACCATGAATAAACTTATGAGTCACAATGGCTGTTTGAGGTGACAACAGTGATTCTAATGTGTCTAAGTATCAATTGTAGCTCAGACTCCCTTTATGCCATTTACTCATAATTTTAATAATTCATAATTTAAATATTTATTTGTCATAATTGTAAATATGGAAAACTTTTTAAACATAATTTACACATTGTGGCAGGTAACAGGCTACATTTTTGCAGCACTTTAATGAGTGAATATACATAAAAAGAACACACAACATTCTAAGGCTTTTAATGTACAGATATTGAAACTGAAATAAACAAGATTTTCAATTTCATATAGGCTTGGCCCTCTAAGATTATTGCTATTGGGTTTACCCCTTTGCCAGCATGTGCAGCACTGAAAAAAACTGTCTATGCAAACACGATGTGGAAAATAATTGCTTTTTTGTTAGGAGTGTGGTTTTTATTCATGTTTTCCTGTTTAAGTCTGGTTTTGGTTCTGCATTTCTCTGTGTAGCCTTGTTTATTATTTTATTCTTTCACATGTTTTAGTTCCCCTTCGAGGGGAACTCGAACTGCGTCGGTGACGACACTATGGGAACACAGTGTCGTTACCGACGCAGTGTCTCGTTCCCCTTTCTCGGGGAACAAGGGTTACCTACGTAACCCGAGACGTTTACTTAGCATCTGTCTTGTCTCTTATCTTAGTTCTTAGTCCTGCATTTCAGTTGTTTGCCTCAGTTCTTAGTTCTGTGCTTTAGTTCATGCTTAGTGTTATTCCTGGTATGTGGATTTCTGTTTTACTTGATCTTGTCTTGTTTAGGGTTTTGTAGCTTAGTTTATTCTTATGTTTATCTGTATGTTTTACCTGTTCGAATTCTTATGTCTCCATGTGTTAGTGTAATCTTGTCTCCTGTTAGGTCCTGTCTCTGTCCATGCCCTGATTTTGCAGTCTCTCCATGTTTTGTACTGTAGTACTGTACTTTTTCCTTGCCTGTGTCGCCTAGTGCTGCTCTTGGTGGGAATTGTTGGGCTTCTGTAAATAACTTCAGAGTACGGTCTAGACCTGGGCCCGTATTCACAAAGAATCTTAAGGCTAACAGTAGCTCCTAGTGACGTAATTCTAAGAAAATTCTTAGAAAAGGGGGCGTTTACTCTTAAAATTAAAGAAAAAATCCTAGTAAAGAAAAAAGTAATTCACAAAGCATCTTAAGCCTTAAAAGAGCTCTTAAGCTCAGAATTGTTAGGAGCAGGGACGAGGACTTTTGAGAGGCTTAAGAGTTTCTTTAGTAGAGGAGAAAATGGCAGAAAGACGAAGAGGGCGAAGAAATGTGTTGCAGGATGACAGTGAGTTAATCAGACGCTATAGATTAGATCGTGCAGGGATCGTGTTTGTGACTCTTAAAATTAGTGGAATTTTAAGAGTAGTGGAATGAAAAAAGTATCATTCAGGTATATTTTCTCACCAAATGGAGAACCATTGTTGTTTGTATAAAGTAACTCAATTATCACATTATCATCATTAATAGTTTATTTTAATAATTGTTCCTTTGAAAAATGCTGCTGCTCGTCCAAACCAAGACATATTTTCAATGTAACATCGGCCTATATTGTGTTTTTGTTGTTTTTATTCCTCTTTCTTTAGTTTTTATAATGTCATTTCATTGTTTATTAATTCTATATTTTTTACTGTTAATATGTGAATTTGTGTTCTGGCACCATGGCAACCTAAACATTAATGGCAACAGGCCTGAGAGAAAGAGAGAGAAATCTCTCATCTCATCTGATGGAAACAAGTTTCTGCCTCTACATATCAGAGTTTCCTCCTCACTAGAGGAAGAGGTGTCCAGGCGACAACTATCACAATAGAAAGGAAACTCTTTAATCCCCTGCAGCAAAGTCGCAGACATCAGCCCAAGGATCGGTACGTGATGTCACCATCACAGGAAGCGTTTCCGCCGGTGTAACACCAAAATTTGTGATTTTTGGTACCTAAATCCAACCAAGAAAATTTGGTACCTAAACCCAACCAAGGTACAACCGCTTCAGATCGTCAACAAAGCCTCTGGTGCTTAACTTCCTATTTGGGTCACAGAATCTGATAGGTCACACATTTTGGTGTCACACCGGCTGCACATACAGGTCCGTGTGCGGCGTCACTTAACTGATCCTTCAGAAACACTTGGAAAAATGTAGCGTGTGTAGAAGCTACCGCGCTACTCTGTCAATAAAAGAGCTTTGATTTCATTCAGAAAACAGCGACGCTGCCACCAAGCTACTGAACTAGTTAAACTAGTAACGGTGTTGCTTGTAGCGAAGCTGCTGCCCAACACCGCTCGTACGGTGGGCGTGTTGAAGCAGCTCGGTGGCAGCAGGGCGCTGAGACGATGATGCACCGGCTCTGTCTTGTTGCAGCAAAGACGGAGCGACTTTCTGCTCTTAAGTTTATTCCACGCACAGTCAAAGGCTTCACCAGGTTTGTCGTGTCGCCGCCCTTAGCAGCAATTATCTTACGTCACAAATGTTGCATCGCGCGCTGCATCAAGCCACACTTTTGATTTTCTCCACGTCTTTTACATCCACGAGCCACGCCTCTGTGCGTAACTGGTGTGAGCTATTGTTTACATCACCACAGCCAATTACAATCACTTTTAGAAGTGGGCACATAAAGAATGCTGCATGCTGCATGCTTATTGGCTCATTGGCGTTAACAAGAACCTTTAGGTATCAAACCTTGGTAGTGAAAGACAAGACATTTTTTGATACTCGGTGGTATTGAAGCAATTCGGTCGGTGCCTAAAAAGTATTGAACTCGATATCCAGGCCTAGTTATAGCTGTTTAATTGCAAAATCAGAGTTTGATTGTTTTATATGACAGTAAATTAAAACTAAATGAGTAAAAAGGTCAAATTAGAGTGAAAATGTGAGGGTGTCTGGACATGATATATTTTAAATTTCTGCTGCGGCAATCACACAGAAATGTCAGACAAGTGAACTAACAAGCTGTTGTCCATATTGTTTAGTTCAGACTGAGCGATGGATGAAGCCAGCGAGACGATGGAGGTGGCGGCGCTCGGCCGGCCTTTCAGCCTCGGGATGTTGTACGACTGCCGCAGTGACTCACTCGTCCCTGGTAAGGATTCACATGTTAAGATACTCAATGCATCACAACCAAACTTTCAGGATTTAAAGCAACATTCAACAACATTGTCATCTCAGATTGTTTGATCACTTTTGCTTCTTTTTAATTATCTGAACTCAGCAGATAAATCATGTGTCACTTGTTCTTATAGAGACCAACATGTTTTGTTTTAAAGCATTTCAGGAAGAAGCTGTTTTAATTTGTGAATTGATCCTTTTCTTAATAAAACACAGAGACGGTTCTTACAAACATCCAGAGTTGTTTTGTTACTTTTATTCTTAACTTTTTTACTGATTTTGTGTCTAAAAGCTAAGCCTTACTATCATGCAATAAAAGGCAGTTTAACTTCTCTTCTTTTTGGCAGGTATGACACTGTGGGACCGCGATGAACTGGAAAAACATAAAGGAGAAAGTCCAAACCCGAACACTGAATTTGAGATTGTTGCATCTGAATCAATTGAGGACAAATCTTCAGCACTAAATGTTGAAGCTTCCCTGAAGGCAAGTTTCTTGAGTGGACTGGTTGAAGTTGGAGGATCAGCCAAATACCTGAACGACAGTAAGACTTCCAAAAATCAGGCCAGAGTAACTCTGAAGTACAAGGCTACCACAAAGTTCCAGGAACTGTCAATGAATCACCTTGGAAGAGACAATATGAAGTATGTGTTTGAAAAAGGATTAGCAACACATGTAGTCACAGCCATTCTTTATGGGGCACAAGCCTTCTTTGTCTTTGACTGTGAGGTGTCTGAAGAGGAAGATCATCAAGACATTGAGGGGAACTTGAAGGTGGTGATCAAGAAGATTCCCAGTGTTGCTATAGATGGTGAAGGTTCCTTAAAAATGGAAGACAAGGACAGAGCAAATGTTGAGAAATTCTCCTGCAGATTCTTTGGAGACTTTTCTCTTGAAAAAAGTCCTGTGTCCTTTCAGGATGCAGTAGAAGTCTACCAAAGCCTGCCAAGATTACTGGGAGCCAACGGAGAAAACGCTGTACCAATGAAAGTCTGGCTGTTGCCACTGACAAGTTTAGATTCTTCTGCTGCAAAACTGGTCCGTCAGATTAGTATAGGATTAGTTCAGGAATCACAGAGAGTCCTGGAGGACTTCAGTGAGCTGGAGATGAGGTGCAATGACACAATGAGAACCACCACCGCACAGCAGTTCCCACAGATTGGCACAAAGATTAAACACTTTAAAGAGATGTGCTCTGAGTTCAAACTGGGATTCCAACAAAACTTGGCAAAGAAACTTCCATCAATCCGAGGAGGAGGAGAAGAGGAGGCTGTGCTCGCAGAGATCCTGAAGAAGAGACGTTCTTCTCCTTTCAACAGCAAAGACCTGAACGAGTGGATGAACTGTAAAGAGAGAGAAATCTACACCGTAATGTCTTTAACCAAGATGATGAAAAACACAGAGATCATCCCGTCTCAGAAAGTTCTTAATGAGCAAACTCTCAGTGCAGATCATGCTGTGTGTTTTGTTTTCACCTCCCTGGGAAGTGCTGAACCGTACCTCTCAGCTTTATCAAACTACTTAAAACAAACACCCGAACCAGATGACCCTCAAGATGCACATACTCAAGATGTAGAGAAGGAACAATGGTTCAGCTCAAAAGAAATAACAGATGCAATGAGGCATAAAGCAAAGCTCTTCAGGGACTTTGCAGAGGCCAACAAGGAGAACAAGAACATTAAGTTCTTGACAGTGGGATTAACAAATGAGACACAGAAAGGTTCAAGCATCTACCTTTATGAAGGCGGCTTTTCTGTCAGTGAGAACTTTGAGCCGCCTTCAAAGCCTGAAACAGTAACAGCAAGTGACATAAAGCACAACAGTGTGACACTGAAGATTTCTGCGCCCAGATTTGGAGCAGAGAACATCACCTCCTACTCTGTAGAGTACTGTGTCAGAGGAGAGGATGGATGGCAACAAGAGACAGCATCAAAAGCTGGAGAAGTCACAGTGAGCCCTCTGAGTCCTAACACAGAGTATATGTTCAGATGCAGAGCAGTGACCTCAGCAGGTGTTGGGCCGGCCAATGAAGCCAGTGGTTCCATTAAAACCTTACCTTGCAGCCCTCCTGGAAAACCTCATGTTGAACCAAACTCAAGTGATATCTCAGCTGGGAGAAACCTGCTGAGCTTGGACAAGATGTCCAGATTTTGAGCTACATCGTGGAGTACGCCAAAACAGACAACGGGGTGAAAGAGGAAGATCTCCAATGGAACCAAATGATGTCGAGAGCTGAAAAGGCGATCATTTCAGGGCTTCAGCCAGAGACAGAATATGTTGTCAGGGTCAGATGTGACTGTGGTGAAGCTGGAAGAAGCAAGGAAAGCATCTCTGTTAATGTCTGCACAACAAAACGTGACTGTTTGCAGATGCTGAAGAGAATTCTGAAGGACTTCACTGAGCTGGAAAGCAGGTGTGACAATTCAATTACAACTACCACCACACTGCAGTTTCCACAAATTGGCAACCAACTTGGAAATTTCCAAAAGCTGTGCTTTGACTTCAAGCAGAAACTCCAACAAAAGTTGGCAGAGAAATTTTCATCTGGTCTGACAGACGAGGAAACGGAGGCTGTGGTCAAGGACATGATAAAACTGACAGATGTCTCTCCTTACAATAAAACAGACCTGAAGAAGTGGACCCTCAAGATGCACATACTCAAGATGTAGAGAAGGAACAATGGTTCAGCTCAAAAGAAATAACAGATGCAATGAGGCATAAAGCAAAGCTCTTCAGTGACTTTGCAGAGGCCAACAAGGAGAACAAGAACATTAAGTTCTTGACAGTGGGATTAACAAATGAGACACAGAAAGGTTCAAGCATCTACCTTTACAAAGGCGGCTTTTCTGTCAGTGAGAACTTTGAGCCGCCTTCAAAGCCTGAAACAGTAACAGCAAGTGACATAAAGCACAACAGTGTGACACTGAAGATTTCTGCGCCCAGATTTGGAGCAGAGAACATCACCTCCTACTCTGTAGAGTACTGTGTCAGAGGAGAGGATGGATGGCAACAAGAGACAGCATCAAAAGCTGGAGAAGTCACAGTGAGCCATCTGAGTCCTAACACAGAGTATATGTTCAGATGCAGAGCAGTGACCTCAGCAGGTGTTGGGCCGGCCAATGAAGTCAGTGGTTCCATTAAAACCTTACCTTGCAGCCCTCCTGGAAAACCTCAGGTTAGATCATACTCAAGTCTTGCTGATTCTGTTAAAAATAAAAGCACATTGTTAGAGCCCCAGTCAGGCCCTCTCTCTGTTTATAAAATCCCACTGAAAGAAGAACAAATCAGTGTCTCTGGCTGCAGGAGTTTCAGTTTTGGGAAAGAGTCCAATAAACCTAATCGCACCATCATGTTTCTGGGAGCAACTGGATCTGGGAAGTCAGCTCTCATCAATGGGATGATCAATTACATTCTAGGTGTCGAATGGGAGGATTCATATCGGTTTAAGTTAGTTGATGAGGGTCAGTCAAGATCACAAGCTGAAAGCCAGACCTCTGAAGTCACTGTGTACAAAATCAACCACCAGGAGGGTTTTAAAACTGAATACTCTCTGACCATTGTTGACACTCCAGGGTTTGGAGATACAAGAGGCATAGAAAGAGACAAACAGATCACAGAACAGCTGCGTAATCTCTTCTCTGCTCAGCTTGGTGTCAGTGAAATTGACGCTGTGTGTTTTGTAGCTCAGGCTTCTTTAGCTCGACTCACACCAACACAGAAATATGTGTTTGACTCTGTGCTCTCAATTTTTGGCAAAGATGTGGCAGAAAACATCAGGGTTCTGCTGACATTCGCAGACAGCCAGCGTCCACCAGTTCTAGAGGCAATCAATGCTTCAGGTGTCCCATGTCCTAAAACAAGAGACGGGCTGCCAGTTCACTTCAAATTCAATAACTCAGCTTTGTTTGCAGACAACAAATCATCTGCAGCAGGCAGCATGAGTGGGGATGATGAGGATGAAGATAGAGGCCTTGTTCAGATGTTTTGGAACATGGGGACAAAAAGCATGAAGAGGTTCTTTGCTGCTTTGAATCAAATAAAAACCCAAAGCTTGACAATGACGAAGGAGGTCCTCAGAGAAAGAAAGCAGTTCGAGAATTCATTTGTAAACTTGCTGAAGCAGGTTAAAGTTGGGTTAGCCAAGCTGGAGGAGATAAAAGAGACAAGTGAAAAACTGAAAGAGCACGAGGCAGAGATCAGCAGAAACAAGAACTTTGAGTTTGAAGTCACTGTCATGAAGCCTGTTCAAGAAGATATTTCTCGTACTGGAAATTACCTTACCAACTGTCAGCAGTGTCATTACACCTGTCACTATCCCTGTTCAACACGCAATGATGCAGATAAAATACGCTGTTCTGCAATGGGATCAGATGGATATTGTACTGAGTGTCCAGGCAAATGTTACTGGAATGTACATTTTAATCAGAAGTACAGATGGGAGTATAAGGAAGTAAAAGAAAAACGAACACTGAAAGAGCTGAAAGAAAAGTACCTGAAAGCCTCAGAGGCTAAGAAACCTGTTCAGGCATTGATTGATAAACTGAAGGCTGAATATGATCATGTTCAGACTGAGGTGATGAAACTGATGCAGAGCTCTGCAATGTGTTTAAACAGACTTAAACAGATAGCACTGCAGACAGATCCTCTCTCCACTCCAGAGTTCATCAACATGCTGATTGAGGAAGAGAAATCTGAGGCCAAGCCAGGCTGGAAGGAACGAGTTCAGTCCCTGACAGCCATGAGAGAACAAGCAGAGATCATGGCTGAAGTAGAAAGAGGAGAGAATCTCTTCTAGATTCCATAGTGATCAGGAATCTTTGTGTCAAAGCCAATTAAAAACCAAGACCTGATCAGATACCCAAATAAAGAGGAGATCCATTCTGACACAGATACCAAAGAACCAAACAGGACAGAGAGTGATGTACTGAGACAGAGTCTCCACACTGAGACACAGAGACTTCAGTTATTCTGACCAACAAAAGCTCAAGTAGAAATGTGTTTGAGATAAAGAGAGAAGCTGCTAACTCGTTTGTACAAACGTCTTTCAGCAGGAATATTGTGCTGTAAACATTAACTGGACAACTTCCTGACACCATTAACACCAGTGTCACAGTTAAATCTGCAGCTTTATTAACTCAGCAAACCTGAACTGTCAGAACAGTATTTTTTATTTTCTATTGTAACAATCTAAATATAACTGTTCATTAAAGTGTTTAGATATGTAGAATCACATTTTTCAGTACAGCTTTGTAAACAGGAACATCAGCTTCTTACTCAGTTTTTCTGCTCTTCTATTATTTTCTTTGAGATTTGAAAAAGGTGGTTAATGTGAATAATGATAATGACTTGTTATGCTGATGTGTATTGATTTACATGTTATTGTTGTGTGGTAATAACCGGTTGTAAAATGCTCTGATAGTACAGTAAGATAGCTCCCCTTGCTTCGCTCACTACTCAAGAATGTCTATGTTGTGTAAAACAGCTGAAGCTGATCTCTTTGTAAACAGTAAGATGAGAGCATTCATTAATGTTCTGACCATGTTTAATAAACTTAATGTGTCCATGGAACGGCCAAAGAGGGGATTGATTTGACCTTTCTGCATTCTGATGATCATATGTATCATTTACTTTGTGTACTTATATTCATCTTACTGTCCACTATGTGTACCAGTGTTTCAGCTATAATGAACATCTGTGAGATAGTTTTATCTTCTGCCTACTGTTCCTGTGAGAACTTGAGTATCTGTGCTGAGAACAGCTTTCTCATAGACTCCACAGTTATCTCCTGCTTTAAATCCCTTAGTTATCCAGATGCTCCAAATCAGCCTGTGGAGTCTGAGTCCTCTGGACCAGCTCAGTTTGTTTCACTGCTTTCTTCTAACTTTAATAAAAATCACAAAGACAACTGTTTGTTGTAACTTCTTTATTTGTTCTACACAAGGACACAAATGATTCCCACCACAGTTTCAGATAAGAATTGTTTTACATACAGGTTTTACTTCCAACTAACATTTTACATGCAGAACATCAGAATCAGAAACTTTATTGATCCCAGAGGGGAAATTGTTGGGGTACAGATGCTCATGTTGTTAATAAAGAAAGTAGAAATAATAATAATATAAATATAAATATGTATGGAAACATGTGCAGTACTGTGAGTGTAATGGATAAACAGTAGTAATAATAATGAGTACAGATCATGTTGAGAGCTGTAGTGAATATAAATCCTTAAAAATTGCAGTATTGAGACAGAATAAACCAGATTTTTGCACATTAGTTGTTTTTGGACTTTCAGGTCCAGTTAATGACTCAAGAGTCCGAGTGTCCGACTCTCTGAGGGAGGAGCTACAGAGTCTGATGGCCACAGGCAGGAACCACTTCCTGTGGTGCGTTTTGGAGGGACGAGTCCTGCTGAACCTACTCCTGTTTGTTAAAACATAAAATACATTAAACTAGTGGTTCCCAACCTGGGGGTCGGGCCCACACAAGAGGTCGCAGGATAACAAGAGAGAAGCAGTTAGTTTGAGGATTTTTCACAAAGAGAACAGAATTTAAAATATGTTGTAGATATGCTGTAAGTCTGTGAGTTTGGGGGTTTGGATCCCCACAAGAGTCTCAAGATAAATCAGACGGCTGTGAAAAGATTATTAAGGGAGGAAGAAGAAGAAAAACTTCCAACACAAAACCTTCATTCCACTAATAAGTTAAAGGGAAATATCAACAGTAATGCGGCTGAGCGCTTAAACTGCCTCAAAATAACAAGTAAAGGTCAAAAATAGTTTATAGCAACGACCAAAAAGCCGATTACACAAGCAGACATCACTTTGTTTTAGAGGTCACATGATGAAAATGTGAAGAAGTGGATTCAAACCCCCAAACAGTCTGGAGCAGCTCCAACAGTAAAACGCAGCTCTAACATTGATCAGGATTAATAATCTGTTAATGAAATATTTAATAACCAAACAGTGCCAGAGGCCGTCCTGCTGCACAGTGAGTCATGTTTATGATAAGACTTCTGTGTTTGGACTGAAGCAGCATGTTGTGGTGGTAGTACTGAGTTTTTACATGAAAACTGCAGAATAACTTTATAAAATTGAAAACATTGTTATGGATCAAACTCTCAAACTGCTGCTAACTGTAGCTGCCGTTAGCTAGTTAGCTCAGTTTGCCATCCTGTTAGCTGACTCTGCCGGACTGGGAGCTCAGAGCCTGTGTTGTTGGCATGTTGGGATTTAATCTGACAATTAAACAATATTTTAAAAATACATTTAAAATATATAAAGTTTCAGGATATTTAGAGAATTTGGAATATTAGTTATTATAAGTATTTATTAAGTACAGGACTTTGTATTTTTGTTGTTTATCATAGAAATGTGCTGATGTTAGACGTATATTGTATTATTTAAAATATTTTTTAAAAGATATCATTTTCATCAAATATGTAATGGAATTACATGAAATATCATTAACAACAGTGAATGTTCATGTGTGTTTTTTTGTTCATAAATAATGTAAGTTTATCATCTCAGCATCTCAACCTACTGAATGAACTGAACTGTTTGTTTTGTTAATATTTCAGTATATATATGTAGAGCGCCTGGATAGCTCAGTGGTTCATGCCACTGACTTTGGTTCAGGTGATGGTGGGATTCCCAGTCAGGGCAGAGCAGGATCCAACGATCAAGGTTGCCAAGGCTGAGTCACAAAGGACCCTCTGAAGGTCTGCGAGAAGCAGAACTGATACACCACAGCAACAGCAGTCCCAGAGATGCTTGGCTATAAGATGAACACCATAATTCACAAAGAGCATTAGGTGCAGAAGGCCAGAAGTCAAAATTAAGGCTTGAACCTTCATGGACAGACAGACCTGTACCACTGACAGATAGAAGAAGTGGCTGATATCAAGAAATCCTACCTGTGGCTAGAAAAGGCTGGACTGAAGGACAGAACAGGCACTCAGCACAAGATCTGTAGAGGCTGGGCTCTACCACACCAGGCAGGACCCCAGGTGCAGACAGGAGGCCCCTGAGACAGTACAGCACATAACAGCAGGGTGTAAGATGCAGGCAGGAACAGGGAACGCCAAAAACCAGGGAGCTGTCATAGTGTACAGGAACATCTGCCACGAGTACGGGCTGGAAGTCCCAAGGTCAAACTGGAAGACACCTCCTAAGGTAGCTGAGAATGACCGAGCTAAGATCCTGTGGGACTTCAAGATCCAGACTGACAAACTGGTGATGGCTAACCAACCAGACATCGTGTTGATCGACAAACAGCAGAAGAAGAAATCAGTGACAGGAGGAGTGATCCCAAGCGACAGCAACATCAAGAAGAAGCTTGAAAAATACGAAGCACTAAAGGGGAGCTCGAAAACATGTGGAGAGTAAAACAACTGTGGTGCCAGAGGTAACCGGAGCTCTGGGGGCCCCAGACTGGGAGAGGGGCTCCAGCAGATTCCAGGTCTCTGTCCAGAGTGCAGTCCTAGGAACAGCTGAGATACAACAATCAATGATCAGAGGTCAGTTTTCTTACATTAGCTTAGCTTCACTACTTTACAACATGTTTGGTAAAGCATGTTTCTAGAAAATGATCTGACCTTTATTTACACTCTGTTGTCATCATTCTGCTCAGTGAGGCCTCTCAAACTCTGACATGTCCAGTGTTGGGAAGAAACTAGTTAAATGTAATTTGTTAAGTAATTTAATTACAAAATAAATGTAACTATAATCTGTTACAGTTACTAAGAAACAATGTGTAATTAAATTACAGTTATTATGTTCATGATCACATTGGGAGTTACATCTGAGTATCTTCTGTAAGAAGCTCGGCTACATGTTGAACAATATTCATTTGTTGCTCTTGATGTTTTTCATGTGCACAATGTCTCCTCTGTCATTTCCACCACAGCTGATCAGTAAAGTTTGATGCTGTTCTGATGCTTTTGATTGGTTCTTCTGTTTGGATTTGCAGCTCCGCCCGTCTGAAGCTTAAACTGTCTCTCAAACTGTCTTTTTCTAAACGGTTAACAGTTGAAAACTTTCATCAGAAATTTAGAAAAGCAAAACCTTCCCAACACTGGATATGTTGATACAAGTTACTTCCTGTAAGCAGGTGAACTGAGAAGGTTTAGTTTTTAAAGACACGGCGACATCTAGCTGATGTTTTTACATCCTGAATGGGAGAGAGACGTTCAGTCAGAGACTCAAAATGTTTCCCACCAAACAGACAAACAAACAAAATATCTGACTAATAAAATCATAATCTTTATGTTCAAACAGAAGATGAAGAGTTTTTTGTCAGTGTTGTTAGATGTCAATCAGAGCCAGCCGTTTTCCCAGCATGCCTTGAAGTTTCCAGAGTAAGTCAGACAGAAATATCAGACCCACAACATGTGAGATTTTTGTGTTTGGTAGAAACACAGCAGACTTTTCCTGAGGGAATTACCCACAGTTCATAGCGTTGAGATGTTAAACACAGATTACAAAGAAAGAAGTTTACATTGAGTGTGTGATGCTGCTTTCATTAAAAAAAGACCTCTCATCCTAAGGCGGCACGGTGGTGCAGTGGTTAGCACTGTCAGCTCACAGCAAGAAGAGTTCGAACCTCGGCCGTTCCAGGTCTTTCTGTGTGCAGTTTGCATGTCCTCCTTGTGTCTGGGGAGAATGTGTGTCTCACACAGTCATCCGCTCTGTAAGGCAGGAGCCTGGAGTGCCCATCAGGGCCCGGCCCTCTGCACTGCTCTCTGGCTCTGGATCCTCAGAAGAAAACTGACCTCTGATCATTGTTGTATCTCAGCTGTTCCTAGGACTGCACTCTGGACAGAGACCTGGAATCTGCTGGAGCCCCTCTCCCAGTCTGGGGCCCCCAGAGCTCCGGTTACCTCTGGCACCACAGTTGTTTTTGCTCTCCACCAGGTGTCCTCCTCAAACTGTCCCTCCTCCCCCCTTCACCTGACCGCCACACCTATTCTCACTTCCCCCATCAGCCTCTCACCATTTATACCTGCTGACGCTCATCTTCCTGTTAGACTTCTGGTCTGCTGTGGGCCAGGTTACTTGTTGGATCTGCTTTTACCTGGACCTGGACCTGGACCTGTATCTGTATCTGCCTCCCAGCCTGTGCACCCACATGTAAGTATATAAAGTTTAACCCCTTAAACTTTACTTTATCTGCCTGTTCTGTCTGCGTTTGACCTTCAGATCCTTCTGAGCTTTTTTAATTTTTTAATTGGTACAACTTCCAACAAATACTTGAAATGAGATAATTCAAAGTAAATTTAAAAATTCTGATCAAATGATTGATGTAAGAGGAAAGTATTCAGCTGATTGTTTATCCAGAACAAGAGTTCACAATGTTAATAATTAAGCATATTTAATTTCTGCTTTTACTGCATCTCTGGTTAGTTTGATAAACATCAACACCAGCAGCTGAAAGCAAAAAGAAAAAGGATGAATACATGGAATAATTAAATAGTAAAATTTGCATTATAACACCTATAGTTGTGTCCACAGACATAATTCCAGCCCTCACTTCGTCCAGCAATAATAAACATTCTGTCTAAAAACCACAGCATGATGTTTAAAACTTTGAGTTTAAATGAGAAATATCTAAGAAATAACGACCTGTATCTGTTTTACATGCGTTCATCTGTCTTTAAATCAGAAAAGGACTCTGGAACGACCTGCGAGATGAAAAAAAATCAGCACCTTTGAAATTATCGATCCAATGACTTTAGTAAAAATAACTTTCCATGACAACAACAGACAGAGATACAAAAGACAAGAATGGCTCACAAAATATACAAAATACATATTTATCTTTATTATACTGGACAGAAACATTTTCTATAAAGTAGAACAACAGTAAAATGGTGGTAGTTTTGCTGATCCAGAACCACGGTTGTGATTGTGAAAACCCAGGGTTAACCCTGAAGTTTACTAAGCTCAAATCCTGCTTCATGGAAATCCAGATCCAGGAGCCTGAAGGTTCATCAGTTTAATGCTGTTAGACAGGATGTTACAACTCTGGAGGCAGTTATTTATCTTTCTGGTAATCTACTAGGAATGAGCACAGAAGGACCCAAACACAGACCGCTAAGGCGATAGGATGATATCGGTGGTCTAATGCCAAAACCAGTTCACAGGCAGCTGGAAACAAAGGAGGTGGAGTGATGGATGTAGCTGGTGAGGGAATGAGATGCAAGTGAGGAACCGGACGGGGAAGGCCGGGTTACTGCAGAGCAGAAGGGGGAAGTGGGAACAGGTGTAAAGCTGGGTGGGGCAGTCAGCAGATAGGGGAAGGAGGGAAGGGCACAAGGAAGTAAAGACAAACCCGGAATAATGCACATGTAATATCTGCATCGTTCTTTCTCTGCAAATAGGTGTTTTATTTTGATTTATTCTATTATTTTTCTTTTACAACTTGCATTTTTTTATTCTATATTACTTATTTCTACATTTATTTATGTCAGCTGTATGTTTGTGTAGCACCTTATCTACAAAGCAGATTCCTCCTATGTGTAGAAACTACTTGGCAATTAAGTAAGCGATAATTTAAACAGTGAAGCCGACCAAAGCATGTGTCTGTGTATAACAGGTGAGCCTTGTAGGTGGGCGAATTAAACAGAGACACGATCAGAGTCAAACACATGAAAGACTTTCTGTTGGTGCAGCTACCAGAATAACTGCTGTTGCTCTGTCATAAAAGCAGACTTACAGTGGGTACGGAAAGTATTCAGACCCCTTTAAATTTTTCACTCTTTGTTTCTCCTTGTATTTTCCAAAAATCAAAAAAGTTCATTTTATTTCTCAGTAATGTACACTCAGCACCCCATCTTGACAGAAAAAAAAACAGAAATGTAGAAATTTTTGCAAATTTATTAAAAAAGAAAAACTGAAATATCACATGGTCATAAGTATTCAGACCCTTTGCTCAGTATTTAGTAGAAGCACCCTTTTGATCTAATACAGCCATGAGTCGTTTTGGGAAAGATGCAACAAGTTTTTCACATCTGGATTTGGGTATCCTCTGCCATTCCTCCTTGCAGATCCTCTCCAGTTCTGTCAGGTTGGATGGTAAACGTTGGTGGACAGCCATTTTCAGGTCTCTCCAGAGATGCTCAATTGGGTTTAAGTCAGGGCTCTGGCTGGGCCATTCAAGAACAGCCACGGAGTTGTTGTGAAGCCACTCCTTCGTTATTTTAGCGGTGTGCTTAGGGTCTTTGTCTTGTTGGAAGGTAAACCTTCGGCCCAGTCTGGGGTCCAGAGCACTCTGGAAAAGGTTTTCGTCCAGGATATCCCTGCAGCTGAAAAACACCCCCACAGCATGATGCTGCCACCACCATGCTTCACTGTTGAGACTGTAATGGACAGGTGATGAGCAGTGCCTGGTTTTCTCCACACATACCGCTTAGAATTAAGGCCAAAAAAGTTCTATCTTGGTCTCATCAGACCAGAGGATCTTATTTATCACCATCTTGGAGTCCTTCAGGTGTTTTTTAGCAAACTCCATGCGGGCTTTCATGTGTCTTGCACTGAGGAGAGGCTTCCGTCGGGCCACTCTGCCATAAAGCCCCGACTGGTGGATAGCTGCAGTGATGGTTCACTTACTACAACTTTCTCCCATCTCCCGACTGCATCTCTGGAGCTCAGCCACAGTGATCTTTGGGTTCTTCTTTACCTCTCTCACCAAGGCTCTTCTCCCCCGATAGCTCAGTTTGGCCGGACGGCCAGCTCTAGGAAGGGTTCTGGTCGTCCCAAACGTCTTCCATTTAAGGATTATGGAGGCCACTGTGCTCTTAGGAACCTTAAGTGCAGCAGAAATGTTTTTGTAACCTTGGCCAGATCTGTGCCTTGCCACAATTCTGTCTCTGAGCTCTTCAGGCAGTTCCTTTGACCTCATGATTCTCCTTTGCTCTGACATGCACTGTGAGCTGTAAGGTCTTATATAGACAGGTGTGTGGCTTTCCTAATCAAGTCCAGTCAGTATAATCAAACACAGCTGGACTCAAATGAAGGTGTAGAACCATCTCAAAGATGATCAAGGAGTTAAATATGAGTGTCACAGCAAAGGGTCTGAATACTTATGACCATGTGATATTTCAGTTTTTCTTTTTTAATACATTTGCAAAAATTTCTACATTTCTGTTTTTTTCTGTCAAGATGGGGTGCTGAGTGTACATTACTGAGAAATAAAATGAACTGTTTTGATTTTTGGAAAATGACTGCAATGAAACAAAGAGTGAAAAATTTAAAGGGGTCTGAATACTTTCCGTACCCACTGTATGCTGAGTGATCATGCGCAGTAGACCCAGGTGCCAGTAGGAAGTAGTTGTACTGTTTAGGATCAAATTCTTTTTCACTGCTCTCCATTTAAACCCTGAGTGGCTTTGTCCTGTGCTTATCCTGTGTGGGCTGGAGAGGAGGAACAGACGCTGTGATGTGGCTGACGTTGAGTCCGGTTTAACCTGTTTGTTGTTGCTGCAATGACGTTTGGGCGTCCTTTACATGAATGAGAGGGCTGTGTTATTTTAACACAGGACTCAATGTGATCTGAAACAGACTGTAGAAAAGAAGAGGACGTAGCCACTCCAACGTCAACTGTTGGTTTGCAAATGCAAAACTGTTGGGTTCCCTTATTTACTGGGAGAAATGCCAGAATGTCAAATAACTGCTGCAAAACATATCTCTTCATGCCACGAACTGAGGACTTATGTAATTTATATATAGCTTTGGCAATATTGTCAATGTGGTAATATTTAATACATTCATGCCAATAAATGATCTGATTTGAATTTTAAAAAATCAAGTGCGAAGTAGCTCTGATTATTACACATTCATAATTCTAATCAAATTTTTAATTTCAGTGAGCAGTAAGACATAATCACCAAGATGGCAAACAACAAATGACCTGAAATATTTCACTTTGTCTTCTGACTAGAATATATGAAAGTTTCACTGCTTGAATGAAATAATGGCCAAAAAAATGAACTTTTCATGAAAAGTGTCTGAGATACACGTATACTTCTATAGCACATCTCAAAGGGAAACATTGTTCTCTTTACTTTACTACATTTATCTGACAGATTTGGTTACAAATATAGATTTTGTTGTAGCTGTTTAAGATATAACAGTAAGCCTTCTTTTACGGTACTGAAATGTGTTTTTTATTTTTTGCTCCCAAGTCCGTTTCCGTCCGTTAGTAGAAATTAAGTTTAATATGAATGTGTTTATATTAGGTCAGTAGCTATCTTGTATATTAGATAGACTGGTCATGGAGTGCCCCACCTTTTGCTATGTGGGTGGTAAATATTTCATTCTGTGCATCAGGTCAGAAACAGCCCGGTGGAACATGGTCATTTCTGGGGAAGTGCTGATTATTTCACTCAAGGGCAGACGACGTTTTTCTCAGACTGGCGTTTGTTGTTCGCCACTTCTCCGCCATTTTTCTCATTCTGAATAGTATTTCTCTTGAGTTTTTGCACGGATTGATACGAAATTGAAGGCTTTACTCACCTACTGACATCTCCTCCAACATCAGCGGATTGTTTGTCACCTCCCGCTGTCAGTGGTGGTATTTCTCCATCGTTCCAGCGCTGCTACTACAAGGTTTAACTTTTCTCCTGGGACAGCCACCTAGCTGTCCCGGTCCGGTTTTGCCTCGAGCCGATACATCTGCCACGTGCCATGATATGGACCATCTTCTCCCGGTGCCTGACAGTCTTCCATCTCTGTGTTTGGCTAACAGTTAATGCTTTCGGCGACCGGCATGTAGCTCAAGTCCTCTATCTCACAGCTGCTAACTCTCAACAACTGCTCCATTCCAATGTGCATTGCAGCCATCAAAGAACTTGGACTTCCGCGTTACATCCACAGATTTCCCATCGAAAGTTTGTTTACCATCAGCCTGGCCAGCCAGCTTCAAACATTCCATCCATCTGGACCACGGTCGCACGTCTGCCACATCATCAGAGCAGTGTCGCTCTCAGTGCTAGAAACACGGGAAACATCACAAGATATCTGCATGCTCAGCTGAGCAGCATGGGAAACACCACGAGATCTCGCCACACCAAGCAGGCCAGAAAACGTGGAGTGGATTCCAGTGTACTACGGCCGCTACAGAGATTCACCACAGCATCAACACTCAAAATAGAACTTTTCAATACACAATCCCTCACAAATAAAGCATCTCTTATACAAGACCACATCATGGACAAGACTTCATGTGCCTGACAGAAACATGGCACCAGCCAGGGGTTTACTCAGCCCTTAATGAAATCTGTCTCCCCCCGGTTACAGCTACCTGGAGAGAGCCTGCAGCACTGGTCGTGGTGGCGGCCTAGATGTCATCCACCGACAGAACTTGAAGCTGTCCCCCCTCCTCTTGCCTACACTGTCCTCATTTGAATGCCTAGCATTTAAATGTAAACCCCCCTTCCCTTTGACAATGCTCCTCATCTACCAGCCAACCAAACCCAACTCAGCTTTCATCTCAGAGATACACGTCTTTCTCACAACACTCCGCACCACCTCTGCCAACATTTTAATACTTGGAGATATTAATATTCATGTAGACAACCCATCCTGCCACTTTGCAGCTGAGTTTCTGCAACTACTGGACTGCCTCAACCTCCAACGACATATCAATGTCCCCGCACACCCTGAACCTGGTCATTTCCAACTCCGCCCCGAATTAGCAACCTACTGGCGTATGATCTGGGTGTGTCTGACCACAAGGCCATCTCAATGGAGCTGTCACTCCTTTCCCCACACACCAAAGACAAGCGTCAAATCATGTGTTCGTCAACCGTCTGCTATAGGGACCTGACAAAGATCAACCCAGACACCTTGACCATAGACCTCCAACATCTCTCCTCTGCTGATTTCTCCTCAGTCACTGAGACGGTTGACTTCTACAACCAGTCTCACAGTAGTCTCCTAGATCTGAACGCCCCTGTCAAAACTAAAACTGTCAGCTTCTTATGCTCAGCTCCCTGGTACGCCTACCCACTCTGGCAAATGAAAACAGCTGGGCGTGTCCCTGAGCGGCGCCTCAAGGCCTCAGGACTCACTGTTCATAGGCAGGCCTACCAAGAACATCAGAAGTCCTATGCAAGGTCCTTGAATGAGACACGTTCACAGTTCTATTCCAACATTATCCACATAACAGCCCTGGCAACTCCAAGCAACTTTTCTCTACCATACATGACATCCTCAAACCGCAAACTCACTCTCATTCAGAAGCCACAGAAGAGAGGTGCAACAATTTCATCATTTTTTTCAGGAAAAAAAAGTAGACACCATCAGCTCCCTGCTATCCAGTTTCTCCACACTGTCTGTCCCAACTGCTGACCCACAGCCTGGGATTTCCCAACCTCTCAGCTGTTTTTCTGTAATCTCACAGCGAGAGGTTGAAAACATCATCAAAAAGATGAAACCATCCACCTGTGCCCTGAACCCTTCCCCCACAGCCCTGGTAAAATCCAACCTCCCCTTTCAAAAAAAGGTCATTAACAACTCCCTCCAGGCTGGCCATGTTCCATCAACACTGAAAACCGCTGTCATCAGGCCATTTCTCAAAAAAACAATCCTAGACCCAGAAGTCTTTGCCAACTACAGGCCCATCTCCAACCTTCCATTCCTTTCTAAACTGCTGGAAAAAGTAGTTCCTGCACAGCTTCAGGAACATCTAAAACAAAACAACCTGTACAACCTGTAAAAAATTTCAGTCTGGTTTCCGCCATGACCACAGCACAGAAACAGCCCTGGTCAGGGTCACAAACGATCTGTTGATGACGGCAGACGCTGGCTCCACATCTCTTCTCATCCTCCTGGACTTGACTGCAGCATTCAACACTGTGGACCACAACATCCTCCGCCACCATCTTAAATGCCACGATCGGTGTTTCTGACTTTGTCCATGAGTGGTTCTCATCCTACCGGGAGGACTGAGCATGTCGCCTTGGGAGAGGCTAAATCCCTGACACACAACGTCACCTGTGGTGTCCCTCAAGGCTCAGTGCTCGGCCCCACCCTGTTTATTCTCTACATGTTCCCCCTTGGCATCAGCCGGCATGGAATTTCATTCCACTGCAATGCAGATGACACTCAACTCTACCTCAGGACAAACCCAACCCCCTGCTGCCCTGCTATCATCCACTCTTACCACCTGCCTGGAGGAGATAAAGGTCTGAAAGAAGTAAAATTTTCTGCAGCTAAACAACTCCAAGACTGAAGCCATCTTAGCCACACCAGGTTCGGTCATCTGACATTACCAGCATCACCTTCTCCGGTCAAAATATTTCAACATCAGCCACCAAACTTGGTGTTAAAATGGACTTTCATCTGACCTTTGAGGCTCACATCAAACATCTCTGCAAGACCTCCTTCTTCCACCTCAGGAACATCGCCAAACTCCGTCCCCCACTCACTCCTGCAGATGTGGAAAAGCTTGTCCACGCTTTTGTCTCCTCCAGGCTGGACTACTGCAATGTGCTCCTCACCGGGATCCCTGAGAAAAGCCTTCAGAAGTTGCAGTACATCCAGAACAGCACTGCTAGGATCCTGTTGAGGGTGCGCAAACATGACCACATCACCCTCAAATCACTCCACTGGCTTCTTGTCTCACTCAGGATTGAATACAAGGTCTCCCTCCTTACCCACAAGTGCATCCATGGGGAAGCTCCCCCCTACCTCAAGGAACTCCTCAATCCACAGACCTCAGCACGTACCCTCCAATCTGCCTCAGCATATCCCCTGAAACCTTCCAGAACCAAGCTCCGCACAATGGGTTATCGGGCTTTCGCTCAGCTGTGGATGCTTTTAAATGTGGCCTTAAAACCCACCTTTTTAGGACAGCTTTTTATTGAACTCTTGCCCTTTTCCTTATTGTTTTTGTTTATTTTATTTTGATGCTCTCCATGTGTTTTTTTATTTTTAGAACTTACCTGTTTTATTATGTAGCACTTTGGGATTTGCTTTTACTTTGGGAAGTATAAAGTGCAATGCAAATGAAATGTATTACTATTATTATTTCTGATTCTGTTTAATACATTGTAGTTTTTTTATATAATCTACATGACGGTAAAATGATCACACCTGCCTGCTGCCTAGCTTGTTCCTGTATCTGTTATCTGTCTGATCTGCCTTCTTCACCATCCATCACCACCATCAGGGCCTCCCTGAGTAAATGAGTCTCCTGGATAAACACTACTGTTACAGCTGTATGTTTTTCTCTGTGCTGTGTCAATGTTCTTGTCTGTCTTCTAGTTTTGCTGCAGGAGTTCTCCAGCTAATTGCTGTAAGGTCCACCTGGCCTTGGAAGGTGGTCCTTAAAAGCTGCTGTGCAAGTGTTAGGGGAGGCTTCTTGATTTTGGACTGCTGGTCTTGCTGCCTCTCAGCTGGGGCATTTTTGTATTATGTTCTTGTGTTTTGGTGTTCATAATTTATTGTCTAGTTATGTTAATAAATGCACTTGATTTAGTGGATTTAAAGGTGTTTATTTGTGTTGAGTTTGGGTTAGTGGGGTGTTCTTCGCCCCATGTTACCACCAAAGGGTGGGGCTTAACAACTACTGATGACTTCAGTTGTTTAAGGCTGGTAATAACCTGTTTTAGTTTAGTAAACTCTACATTCCTCAGGCATTCAGGACAAGTAAATTTCATGTTCTAATTTGAAGTAATCTTTTCTTAATAATACACAGATTATACAGCATGGCATCCTCTTTTAGTTGTTGGTTGTTGCCTGTGGAGCCCATCTAAGGCCCCGTTTACACGATGGGAAAACACAGATATTTCTCTGCGTTTTGCCCTCTCATTTACACGAAAACGCTTGCTTTTATCACAGAAAACGCATTATTTCTAAAAACTCCGGCAAAGTGGAGATTTCTGAAAACGCCGGTTATGTGTTGCCGTGTAAACTGGGAGAAACGGGGTTTTAGGTTCTCAAACGCCATTATGCGCCAGAAAATGCTTAACGCCATGTGAGCTCTAAGTTTACAGTTTGTTTGGCTAACGCTACTGATAATGGATGCTGTTAAGGTAGTTCTCATTTTTACTTTTGTGCAAACCCTTTTGGCCTGTTTGCATTTGAAAGTACAACTACAGAACTATATTGAGGAGCAGAGGCTAAGGAGTGCACGGAGGTCAGCATTTTACTTCAGCTTTCCCTTCCAAGACGTAGATATGTTGCCTGGCAACGCCGCGCCGCTGTTTGTTTTGTTTTGTTTTGAAAGGAAAAGGAAGTCGCCGCGGTTTGTTGTCGATTCTGATTGGCTTGCATGGCTTTATCCTTCTCCTAAACTGCCGCCCATAGGTTTGGCGGCGTATTTATGCGGGTTGATGTAAACGACAACTTTTTTAAAACCATTGTTGTGTGCACGACGTTATTATTGAAAACGGAGGCGGGGAAATATCCGTTTCTCTAAATACCCGGCTATGTGTAAATGTGGCCTAAGTGTTGTATGCACCAGCAAAAATGGAACGTGGTGAAAACTACAGAAAAACCAATATAAAACTTAAAATCTGCCATAAACAAATCCCCTTAGCTGTCAACCTGAATAGAACAGCTCCTTGCCCTACCCCACCCCTCTGAAAACGAAACAAGATTTGCGATCAGGCATAAATCTCACCACAAATCCACACACATTAATGTCAGCACCTCTTTTAAACTGTGTCTAAAAGAACCTGGTAGATTCAAATGAACAACAACAATGCCTGTGCCCATACTCTAGCGCTATTCATTTTTTGTGGAATTTTTGGAAGCAGTTTTGTGGTTTTTTCTCTGTGACAATGCACAGACAAACACCACATTTCTGACAGGAGATGGTAGTCTGTCCATCTGGGCACCACCTGCACCTGTCCTTGTTGGTAAAATATGGAAAGTGGTTCACTTCACTACAGGTCTTGGGTTAATGGTCTTTGAATGCATCTGGAAGGCTCATTGTTGTCCCTTACCTTTAGATGGCCTTCCCTTCTTTTTGCCACTGTGCAGAGGCACGATTTTGGATGGTTCCCAGACTTCGCAAGCCAAATCACAGAAATGTGGGAAAGTAGGTGACACACAGATGAGTTTCTGATGGTCTTTTAGAGTTGAAAAACAACATTGGCTGCGAGCTTAAGATCTCTGACAGGACCTTGTGCGGTGACAAATGTTGTCTTTCCAGTGTATGTCAGGAAATCATATCTACCATATCTACTATCCCAAAAACAGATTTGAGATTTGCAGAGCCGATCTTGAGACCTGTAACATATATAGCAATTGTAAGTCGTTTGGATAAAAGCGTCAGCTAAACATTAGGGTCAGCTAATGTTATATTGCATTTCTATCAATAGATTCTCCCTAAATAGTACACACTGAACCTTTAATATGTAATCACTTACGTCATGGTCAGCATGTCCTGTAACTCTGGCAGCCAAGACGATTTCTGATTAGGCTAATAAAGCTATGACATATAAATTGAACCAAATCATGTGACCAAGAGTACTGGTGTGGCCATCACGTCGAGAAATAATAGGTTTGAAAGTAGAAAAGTCAGAGAAGTGACCTAACGAGATGTTGTCCATTTTGTCCAGTTCAGACTGAGCGATGGGCTCTGGATCAAGCCGGACGATGGAGGTGGCGGCTCTCGGCCGGCCTTTCAGCCTCGGGATGTTGTACGACTGCCGCACTGACTCACTCATCCCCGGTAGGATTCACATGTGAAGATACTTAATGCATCACAACCAAACTTTCAGGATTTTAAGTTGCATTCAACAACATTTTCATCTCGGATCGTCTCATCAGTTATGCTTCTTTTTAATTATCTCAACTATTTCAACTCAGCAGTTTATGTGTCAACATTGTCAACATTTTTTGTTTTGAGGGATATCAGGAAGAAGCTATTTTTTACTTAATTTATAAATAAATCCTTTTTTCAATATAGCACAGAAAGACAGAGTAGTTTTGTTACTTTTATTCTTAGCATTTCTCTGATTTTGTGTCTAAAAGCTAAGCCTTACTATCATGCAATAAAAGGCAGTTTAACTTCTCTTCTTTTTTGGCAGGTATGACACTGTGGGACCGCAATGACCTGGAAAAAGATAAGGGAGAAAGACCAAAACCAAACACTGACTTTGAGATAGTTGCATCTGAATCAATTGAGGACAAGTCCTCAGCACTAAACGTTGAAGCTTCCCTGAAGGCAAGTTTCTTGAGTGGACTGGTTGAAGTTGGAGGATCGGCTAAATACCTGAACGACAGTAAAACCTCCAAAAATCAGGCCAGAGTAACTCTGACGTATAAAACTACCACAAAGTTCCAGGAACTGTCGATGAATCACCTTGGAAGAGGCAATATGAAGCATGCAGATGTCTTTAATAAAGGATTAGCAACACATGTAGTCACAGCCATTCTTTATGGGGCACAAGTCTTCTTTGTCTTTGACCGTGAGGTGTCTGAAAAGGAAGATCATCAAGACATTGAGGGGAACTTGAAGGTGATGATCAAGAAAATTCCCTGCCTTGCTATAGAGGGTAAAGGTTCCCTGAAAATGGAAGATAAGGACAGAGCAAATGTTGAGAAATTCTCCTGCAGATTCTTTGGAGACTTTTCTCTTGAAAAAAGTCCTGTGTCCTTTCAGGATGCAGTAGAAGTCTACCAAAGCCTGCCAAGATTACTGGGAGCCAACGGAGAAAACGCTGTACCAATGAAAGTCTGGCTGTTGCCACTGACAAGTTTAGATTCTTTTGCTGCAAAACTGGTCCGTCAGATAAGTATAGGATTAGTTCAGGAATCACAGAGAGTCCTGGAGGACTTCAGTGAGCTGGAGATGAGGTGCAATGACACAATGAGAACCACCACCGCACAGCAGTTCCCACAGATTGGCAAAAAGATTAAAAGGTTTAAAGAGATGTGCTCTGAGTTCAAGCTCGGATTCCAACAAAACTTGGCAAAGACACTTCCATCAATCCGAGGAGGAGGAGAAGAGGAGTCTGTGCTCACAGAGATCCTGAAGAAGAGACATTCTTCTCCTTTCAACAACAAAGACCTGAACCAGTGGATGGACTGTAAAGAGAGAGAGGTCCACACCTTAAAATCTTTCACCAAAATGATGAAAAACACCAAGATCGTCCCGTCTCAAACACTCCTGTACAAGGAAACCCTCCGTGCAGATCATGCTGTGTGTTTTGTTTTCACCTCCCTGGGAAGTGCTGAACCGTACCTCTCAGCTTTATCAAACTACTTAAAACAAACACCCGAACCAGACGACCCTCAAGATGCACATACTCAAGATGTAGAGAAGGAACAATGGTTCACCTCAAAAGAAATAACAGATGCATTGAGGCATAAAGCAAAGCTCTTCAGTGACTTTGCAGAGGCCAACAAGGAGAATGAGAACATAAAGTTCTTGACAGTGGGATTAACAAATGAGACACAGAAAGGTTCAAGCATCTACCTTTATGAAGGCGGCTTTTCTGTCAGTGAGAACTTTGAGCCGCCTTCAAAGCCTGAAACAGTAACAGCAAGTGACATAAAGCACAACAGTGTGACACTGAAGATTTCTGCGCCCAGATTTGGAGCAGAGAACATCACCTCCTACTCTGTAGAGTACTGTGTCAGAGGAGAGGATGGATGGCAACAAGAGACAGCATCAAAAGCTGGAGAAGTCACAGTGAGCCCTCTGAGTCCTAACACAGAGTATATGTTCAGATGCAGAGCAGTGACCTCAGCAGGTGTTGGGCCGGCCAATGAAGTCAGTGGTTCCATTAAAACCTTACCTTGCAGCCCTCCTGGAAAACCTCATGTTAAATTACCCTCAAATCTATAACTGGATAGTGCAAGACATGTTGATTCAGTTAAATTAAAAAGAAGCATTGTTAGAAACCCAACGCTTCCTTTCTCTCTTTAGAAAGTCTTGTTGAAGAAAAAACAAATCAATGTCTCTGCATTTTCTGAATGGAATTTGGATCAATCAGGGCTATGCCATGCTAACTTGTTCACAGTAAAGTAAAACAACAGCTGGAATAAAATTACAGACACATATTTTCTAAACTCACAAGATAGTTCAACTTCCTCGCTTTCTTTTCTCCAAGTAATGTCTAGTTTTGTCCGTTTTTTCATATTGATATCAAGTAGTAGTTCAACAGAGCTCTTGGTGCCAAATCATACTAACAACAACAGTGGAACAGGATGTGCACGGACGCTAGCTGCGCAGAAGATCAAGTGAAGATAAATCGGCCTTTCCCCACAGTTTAGCAGCTCTCCACCCGCCAGCAGCGTTTCAATCTCCCACTCTTCCTGGCTACTTCACACAACGCTCTCAGTGACATCTGAACAATCTCAACACTGATAGTCTATCGCGTCTTAGCATAGCCTATCAGCATTCAGCCAGTCAGAATGTACATGTAACTGTTAATTAAAGTGTTTAGATATATAGATTCACATTGTTCAGTACAGCTTTGTAAACAGGAATATCAGCTTCTTACTCAGTTTTTCTGCTCTTCTATTATTTTCTTTGAGATTTGAAAAAGGTGGTTAATGTGAATAATGATAATGACTTGTTATGCTGATGTGTATTGATTTACATGTTATTGTTGTGTGGTAATAACCGGTGTAAAATGCTCTGATAGTACAGTAAGATAGCTCCCCTTGCTTGCTCACTACTCAAGAATGTCTATGTTGTGTAAAACAGCTGAAGCTAATCTCTTTGTAAACAGTAAGATGAGAGCATTCATTAATGTTCTGACCATGTTTAATAAACTTAATGTGTCCATGGAGCGGCCAAAGAGGGGATTGATTTGACCTTTCTGCATTCTGATGATCATATGTATCATTTACTTTGTGTACTTATATTCATCTTACTGTCCACTATGTGTACCAGTGTTTCAGCTATAATGAACATCTGTGAGATAGTTTTATCTTCTGCCTACTGTTCCTGTGAGAACTTGAGTATCTGTGCTGAGAACAGCTTTCTCGTAGACTCCACAGTTATCTCCTGCATTAAATCCCTTAGTTATCCAGATGCTCCAAATCAGCCTGTGGAGTCTGAGTCCTCTGGACCAGCTCATTTTGTTTCACTACTTTCTTCTAACTTTAATAAAAATCACAAAGACAACTGTTTGTTGTAACTTCTTTATTTGTTCTACACAAGGACATAAACGATTCCCACCACAGTTTCAGATAAGAATTGTTTTACATACAGGTTTAACTTCCAACTAACATTTTACAGTTTCTGATTCTGATGCAGAACATCAGAATCAGAAACTTTATTGATCCCAGAGGGGAAATTGTTGTGGTACAGATGCCATCCATCCATCCATCCATTTTCATCCGCTTATCCGGGGTCAGGTCGTGGGGGTAGCAGCTCCAGCAGGGGACTCCAAACTTCCCTATCCCGAGCCACATTAAGCAGCTCTGACTGGGGGATCCCGAGGCATTTCCAGGCCAGCGTGGAGATATAATCTCTCCACCTTGTCCTGGGTCTTCCCCTCCTCCCAGCTGGACGTGCCTGGAACACCTTCCTAGGGAGGCGTCCAGGAGGCATCCTTACCAGATGCCCAAACCACCTCAACTGGCTCCTTTCAGCGCAAAGGAGCAGCGGCTCTACTCTGAGCTCCTCACGAATGGCCGAACTTCTCACCCTTTCTCTAAGGGAGACACCAGCCACCCGCCTGAGGAAACCCATTTCGGCCGCTTGTACCCGCGAACTCGTTCTTTCAGTCATGACCCAGCTTTAATGACCATAGGTGAGGGTAGGAATGAAAATTGACCGGTAGATCGGGAGCTTTGCCTTACGGCTCAGCTCTCTTTTCGTCACAACGGTATGTCAAAGCGAGTGCAATACCGCCCCCGCTGCTCCGATTCTCCGGCCAATCTCCTGCTCCAGTCTCCCCTCACTTGTGAACAAGACCCCGAGGTACTTGAACTCCTTCACTTGGGGCAAGGACACATTCCCTACCTGGAGTTGGAACCATGACCACAGATTTAGAGGTGCTAATCCTCATCCCAGCCGCTTTTCGCACTCTGCTGCGAACCAATCCAGTGAGAGCTGAAGGCTACGGACCGATGATGCCATCAGGACCACATCATCCGCAAAAAGCAGTGACGAGATCCCAAACCCACCGAACCGCAGCCCCTCCTCGCCACGGCTACGCCTCGATATCCTGTCCATGAATTTCACAAACGGGATTGGTGACAAGCCCTGGCGAAGGTCAAGAAAGGAAAGAGTCTGACTTACTGCCGAATACTCGGACACAGCTCTCACTTTGGATGTACAAGGATTGGATAGCCCTAAGAAGGGCCCCCTCACACCATACTCCCGCAGCACCTCCCACAGTATCTCCTGGGGAACCCAGTCATATGCCTTCTCCAGATCTACAAAGCACATGTAGACTGGATGGGCATACTCCCAAGCCTACTCCAATTCAATTTTCAATTCAATTTTATTTATATAGCGCGCCAAATCACAACAACAGTTATCTCACAGCGCTTTTCATAAAGAGCAGGTCTAGACCATACTCTGAAGTTATTTACAGAAGCCCAACAATTCCCACCAAGAGCAAGCACTAGGCGACACAGGCAAGGAAAAACTTCCTTTTAGGAGGCAGAAACCTCGAGCAGAACCATGGCTCAGGGTGGGCGGCCATCTGCCTCGACCGGTTGGGGGAGAGAGAGAGAGAGAGAGAGCAAAAGAGAGAGAGCAGAGGGAGGCAACCTACACAGTATACACATAGAGGTACAGACAATAAAGGTAATGTTGCTATAGACTGAATGAAAAATGGTACAGATATTTATAGTAATGTTAACGATTATAATAATAGCAATAGGACTAGTAACAGCAGTTGCAACTGTAGCAGAGGGCATCGAGCAGGAACACGGGGGCAGCAGGAGACTCCCAACCACAGATCCAGACTCCACAGCTCCAGAGCCAGCAACACCCGCAGGAGGGGGAAGCACACGGCCACGGGAAAGGGAAGAAGTCGAGTTAGTAACATGCATTAATGGGATGAGGTTGCACTCAGAGGGAGAGAGAGAAGAGGAGAGAGGAGCTCAGTGCATCATGGGAAATCCCCCGGCAGTCTAGCCTATAGCAGCATAATTAAGGGATGGTTCAGGACTCACCCGAGCCAGCCCTAACTCTAAGCTTTATCAAAAAGGAAAGTCTTAAGATTACTCTTAAATGTAGAGACGGTGACTGCCTCCCGAACCCAAACTGGAACCTGGTTCCACAGGAGAGGAGCCTGATAGCTGAACGCTCTGGCTCCCATTCTACTTTTGGAGACTCTAGGAACCACAAGTAACCCTGCATTCTGGGAGCGCAGTGCTCTGGTGGGGTAGTAAGGTACTATGAACTCTTTAAGATAAGATGGTGCCTGACCATTAAGAGCTTTGTATGTGAGAAGAAGGATTTTAAAATCAATTCTGGATTTTACAGGAAGCCAATGCAGAGAAGCTAAGACAGGAGAGATATGATCTCTTTTACTGGTTCCTGTCAGAACACGTGCTGCAGCATTCTGGATCAGCTGAAGAGTCTTAATGGACTTTTTCGAAGAGCCTGATAATAAGCAATTGCAGTAATCCAGTCTAGAACTAACAAATGCATGGACTCTGCATCATTTTTAGACAGGATGTTCCTGATTTTGCAATAATACGTTAGGTGAAAAAAGGCGGTCCTTGAAATTTGCTTAATGTGAGAGTTAAGCGACATGTCCTGGTCAAAGATAACTCCAAGATTTCTCACAGTGGTGCTGGAGGCCAGGGCGATGCCATCCAGGGAAACTATATCTTTAGATAATGCGTCACGGAGGTGCTTAGGCCCTAGAACAATAACTTCAGTTTTATCTGAGTTTAACATTAGAAAATTGCAGGTCATCCAGGTTTTAACATCCTGAAGACACATCTGAAGCTTAGCTAACTGATGAGTTTCATCTGGCTTGATCGATAGATATAACTGAGTATCATCTGCATAACAATGAAAGTTTATGGAGTGTTTCCTGATAATATTGCCTAAAGGAAGCATATATAAAGTGAAGAGGATTGGTCCGAGCACAGATCCTTGTGGAACTCCATGACTAACTTTGGTATGCATGGAGGACTCATCGTTAACATGTACAAACTGAAATCGATCTGATAAATAGGACTTAAACCAGCTTAGAGCGGTTCCTTTAATGCCAATGAAATGTTCAATTCTCTGTAATAGGATCTGATGGTCAATGGTATCAAATGCAGCACTAAGATCTAGTAAAACCAATACAGAGACAAGTCCTTTGTCTGATGCAGTTAGGAGGTCATTAGTAATTTTCACCAGTGCTGTCTCTGTGCTATGATGAGCTCGAAATCCTGACTGAAAATCCTCAAATAAACTATTGCTATGTAGAAAGTCACACAGCTGTTTGGCGACTGCTTTCTCCAGGACCTTAGAGATAAATGGAAGGTTAGATATAGGTCTATAGTTGGCTAAAATGTCTGGCAACAAAGATGGCGGTGGGTGAGACAGGTGTGCTTGCCGCTCTCCTATTGTATGCTCTATTGTCAAGCCTTTGTGTAAACCAAACTGATAATAACATTGAAGTTAATCTGAACAGGAAAAATATTTCCTCCCAAAACCAAGGAGTTGAAACTCATATCAGTATAAGTCCAAAAACAACGGGCAAAGGCTACAAACATTTCGGCTTTGGAAGAGGTGTAATTCATGCGTGCGTTTGGGCTAAGTTTCCACACACTGGGCAAAGGCGTAAGCCCCGGACCGCGAGCAAACGCCAAAATAACAACAGTTTGGTAATCTTGCTCTACTTGTTGCTATCTGGGGATATACACCAATGCCCTGGTCCTGAATCTGCACCCGGAAACCTCCGGAAAAAGGCACAAACAAGGGACGCGATTAGCCACCTACCACTTGTTGCGATCGAGAATGTGGACCTGGGGGACGGGCTGTTTTGGGTCTGATGGATGTTGCGCCGTCCGGTGTGGTTGGTGATGCGGCTAGCGGACGCTGGCGGCCGCGGCGGGAGATGCTTGGTGCGGCGTGGCTGTGGATGCGAGGGCGGCGGATGCCGAGTGCGGGACGGTTGAGGGTGCAGCTTCTGGCGTGCTGCTGAGGCTGTGGTGCCTAAGCCAGTGGACACCGAGCGACGGAGGAGGCGAGGGCGAAGTCGGTTCGCGGTCAGCAGAGTCTCTGGCGCCTGGAGGGGCGTGCAGCATTGACGGGTCAGCTGCCTGGGGAGAGGAGGCTGACACTCGCTGTGCTTGCCTGGAAACACCGGGAGTATCGGCTGCAGATACGTTGGCGAAGGCCATTACCGTGAGAAGTGACAACCTGGTCTTTACTGAGGAACAAATATCCGCTTTTTGCATCGAAGGGCCTTCATTGTTTTCATTTAAACATTCGCAGCTTACTGCCAAAGATTACGGAGGTACGTGAGCTGGCCAGGAAAATCAAGGCAAGTATACTATGTTTTTCGGAAACATGGTTAGATTCTTATATCACTGACTCCAAAGTTGAAATTGAAAACTTTGTTATCGTCCGCAAAGACCGAAACAGACAAGGGGGCGGGGTTTGTATGTATGTGAGGTCTGATATTGATTTCAATCTAAGACAGGACTTAGACAATGCAAATCTTGAAGCTGTGTGGATTGATATTTTATTTCCAAAAAGCAAACCAATTTTGTGTGGTGTTGCTTACAGACCTCCAAATCAAAATGATTTTATCAAAACCTTGGAATGTGTTAGTGCAGGATGTCATGATTTTTGAAACCAGGAAGTCATCTTAATGGCAGATAATAATATTGATGTTTTGAATACAGAAGGTCCATTATATAATGGTTTCTGTGATTTTCTGAAAATGCATGGTCTAACTCAATTAATTAGTGTTCCAACCAGAATAACTGAGCATAGCCAAACTGCTATTGACCACATCATTGTATCTGAAACAAGTAAAATTGTACAAAGTGGGGTCATTGTCTATGGAATTAGTGACCATTTTTTAACTTATTGTACTAGGAAAGTTAAGAGGGTTCAGATTAAATGTCACAAATCTGTTAAGAGTAGAAGTTTAAAAGGGTATACTGTTGATAACTTTCAAGACATACTAAATAGTATCAACTGGACGGAAATTACTAATATATGTGATGTTGATTTAGCATGGGATCGCTTTCAATCCATTTTCTTAGAAATCCTTGATAAGATAGTTCCATTAAAAGAGACTAGGATTAAACAAAGATCACAGCCTTGGATAAATGATGATATTTTGGACACTATTTACTTAAGGGATAAAATATTAAGTGAGTTTAAAAGATCCAAACTGCCTGCTCTTTTAAGGAATATAAGGCTCTTAGAAATAAGGTTCAGCGAATGGTAGATGAGGCTGAAAAGGATTTTTTATGTCTAAAATTGAGGAGCATAAAAAGGATCCTAAAAAATTGTGGGAAACTCTTAGGCCATTGGGGACAAAAGAGAACCCTAAGCAAAAACAAGGTAAAATAGGCGTAGATATAAATGGATCTATATTGTATGATAAGAAAGTGGTGGCAGATACTTTTAATAATTTTTTCACAACAATTGCAAGTAATCTGGTACAGAAGCTTCCATCTGTGTCAGGTGTTTTTAGTGACCCACAGAGGGTACACAAGTTTTATGAAGAAAATGGAGTTCAGTCAAATACTTTTCATTTTAAAAAAGTGACAGAGGAGATGGTACTCAAAAAACTCAAAGGCCTAAATCCTACAAAGGCCACTGGTTTTGACAACATCCCTGCCAGATTTCTTAAGGATGCTGCTGAAATAATTACTCCTGTCATAACCTACCTTATTAACTTATCTATTGAAAATAACCATTTCCTAGTAAATTCAAGGTGGCAAGAGTGATACCTTTATTTAAAAGGGGTCCAGATCTGATCCTGGAAATTTTCAGCCCGGTATCTATCTTATGTTCAATATCAAAAATTGTGGAAAGGATAATTTATGAGCAAATAGACAGTTATTTAACAGAACATAACCTTTTGTTTGACTTTCAATCAGGCTTTAGAAAAGCACATTCCACTGATACCTGTTTGCTTTATCTTACAGATTTTATTAGGAAGGAAGTAGAAAAGGGTAATTATTGTGGAATGGTGTTAATAGACCTTCAAAAGGCCTTTGATACGGTACAGCATGATGTCCTTTTGTATAAATTAAAAGCCCTAGGATTTTCTTCTGCATCTCTTCAGTGGGTGAGGTCATACCTGGTGGACAGAGAACAGGTGGTTGATGTGGAGGGAATTTTTTCCTCTCCACTTAAATTAACTTGTGGAGTCCCCAGGGGAGTATTTTGGGTCCTCTCTTTTTTTATTATACGTGAATGATATGTCGTCAGCTATAGACTGCAATCTGTTTTTATTTGCAGATGACTCGGCCATTCTAGTTTCTCATAAAGAAAAATCAGAGGTGGAAAGGCTGCTTAGTTTAGAACTCCTTAAACTTACTGTTTGGCTAATAGACAACAAGTTGTCTCTCCATCTTGGCAAAACAGAGTCAATTCTTTTTGGGTCCAGAGATAAGCTTAAAAAGGCTATGGGTTTTAGGGTGGTCCTAGGTAATGTTGAAATTACAGCCAAGGAAACAGTTACTTACTTGGGCTGTATATTAGATAATAAACTATCAGGGGAGTGTATGGCCCGAAAAATTATCTCAAAAGTAAGCCAAAGGACTAAATTCCTGGCAAGAATATCCAGCCTCTTAAACAGTAAAACCTTAAAATCTTGGCCGATCGCTTGTTCAATGTCATTTTGACTATGCCTGCACATCTTGGTATACAGGTATTACTAAAGGCCTCAAAGACAAGTTGCAGATCTGTCAAAATAAATTAATCAGAGTGATCCTTAAGGTACATCCTAAAACTCATCTTCTTCCAGATCATTTCTCTAGCCTTGGGTGGCTCAGAGTGGAGGAGAGGGTTTCTCAACTTAAACTGTGTTTAGTATATAAGATAAGAAATAATCTGGCACCAATGTACTTAAGTGATTACTTTTCAAAAATTAGTGATACGCACAACTACTGCACTAGGGGGAGTTCCACAGATTATAGGCCCTGCCGTTTTAAGAGCTGTGTGGGAAAGTATTCTTTCCTATACTCTGCAGCTGTCTTGTGGAATGGTTTACCATCAAATCTTAAATTGTTGAGCTCTTCCTATTATTGTTTTAAAAATTCAATAAAAAAATGGTTATTAAACCAATAAACTAATAAAAAGGAAAAAAGAGAAAGAAAACAGAAATAGAATGGCATGTAGTAGTAGGAATATTTGTATTGACTACTTGTTTATCTGAGAATCGTCCTTTTTTCTGTTTTAAGATGTTAGTATTTGTCCCTAATGTACTTTGTCTTCTCGCTCTTTCATGAAGGACCACAATGGAAACAAGCCTTTGGGCTTTCTTGTGTTTTTTTATCCTTTTGAACACTTCATGTTGATTGTTGTTGTTCAATAAAGTTTTCAAAAGTTTTCATCCAGGTTGGGCTTTTTCAGAAGAGGTTTAATTACAGCTACTTTAAAGTACTGTGGCACGTAGCCTGTTGATAAAGACAAATTAATCACATCCAGCAGAGAAGTGCCAACCAAGGGCAAAACTTCTTTAAGCAGCCTAGTCGGGATGGGGTCTAAGAGGCAGGTAGATGGTTTAGATGAAGAAATTATTGAAGTTAGTTGATAAAGATTGAGGGAAGCAAAGCAGTCTAAACATATAACTGGTTTTACAGCTGTTTCTAAAGTTCCTGAGTATTGAATTAAGTCGGTGCCGGTTGAGGGCAGGTCTTGGTGGATTTTGTTTCTAATAGCTAGGATTTTATCATTAAAGAAGCTCATGAAGTCGTAACTACTGAGAGCAATGGGGATACTTTGCTCAATAGAGCTGTGACTCTCTGTCAGCCTGGCTACAGTGCTGAAAAGATACCTGGGGTTGTTCCTATTTTCCTCTATTAATGACGAGTAGTACGCTGCTTTGGCATTACGGAGGGCCTTCCTATAAGTTTTAAGACTATCTTGCCAAATTAAACGAGAATTTTCCAGTTTGGTGGAACGCCAATTCCTCTCGAGTCTCTGTGATATTTGCTTTAATTTGCGAGTTTCAGTATTATACCATGGAGCTAACCGTCTTTGTTTTAGTATTTTCTTCTAGGATCCTTGTGAGAGTAAAGAGCTGGTCAGTTGTTCCAGGACCGCGACGAAAACCGCATTGTTCCTGTTCAATCTGAGGTTCGACAATCAGCCGAACCCTCCTGCTCCAGCACCCTGGCGTAGACTTTACCAGGGAGGCTGAGAAGTGTGATACCCTGTAATTGGCACACACTCTCTGGTCCCCCTTTTTGAACAGGGGAACCACCACCCCAGTCCGCCACTCCTTGGGCACTGTACCCGACTTCCACGCAATGTTGAAGAGACGTGTCCAAGACAGCCCCTCCACACCCAAAGCTTTTAGCATTTCTGGGCGGATCTCATCAATCCCTGGGGCTTTGCCACTGTGGAGTTGTTTGACGACCTCAGTGACTTCCTCCAGGGAAATTGAAGAGAAACCCCCATCAGCCTCCAGCTCTGCCTCTACTAGAGAGGGTATGTCAGTCGGATTTAAGAGTTCCTCAAAGTGTTCCTTCCACCGCCCAATTACCTCCCCAGTTGAGGTCAACAGGGTCCCATCCTTACTGTACACTTGGACGGTTCCCCGCTTCCCCCTCCTGAGATGGCGGACAGTTCTCCATAAACACTTTGGTGCCGACCGAAAGTCCAGAAGTCCAGATGCTCACATTGTAAAATAAAGTAGAAATAATATAAATCTAAAATTATAAATATGTTTGGAAATATGTACAGTACTGTAAGTGTAATGGATAAATAGTAGTAATAATAATGAGTACAGATAATGTTGAGAGCTGTAGTGAATATAAATCCTTAAAAATTGCAGTATTGAGACAGAATAAAGCAGATTTTTGCACATTAGTTGTTTCTGGACTTTCAGGTCCAGTTAATGACTCAACAGTCCGAGTGTCCGAGTCTCTGAGGGAGGAGCTACAGAGTCTGATGGCCACAGGCAGGAACCACTTCCTGTGGTGCATTTTGGAGGGATGAATCCTGCACTACTATCCTGAATCCTGAACCTACTCCTGTTTGTTAAAACATAAAATACATTAAACTAGTGGTTCCCAACCTGGGGGTTGGGCCCACACAAGAGGTCGCAGGATAACAAGAGAGAAGCAGTTAGTTTCAGGATTTTTCACAAAGAGAATAGTATTTAAAATATGTTGTAGATATGCTGTAAGTCTGTGAGTTTGGGGGGTTTGGATCCCCACAAGGCGTCTCAAGATAAATCTGATGGCCATGAAAAGATTATTAAGGGAGGAAAGCAGAAGAAAAACTTCCAACACAAAACCTCTATTCCACTAATAAGTTAAAGGGACTTTACTTTGCTGCAGCTCCTCTTTTCACCCAGTGTGTTGTACGCGCCACTCTTGAGCTACAGAGTGATGCATCTTACTTGTACAAAATCTTTGTTGGGAGTTGCACATGCGCAGTTCCCAGGAAAGGACTACTAGCCAATCAGAAGCAGAGAAGGGTGGGTCGTAAGAAACAAGGTGGTGTGATCCAAATCAAAGCCTTCAGACAGTGACTGTAACCTAGCAGATGGTCTAAGTTATTACCAGTCCACAACATCATTGTTCCACATCTTACATCAGGACTAAACGTTGAACTGTTGCCGGTGTTCTGACGATCTATGCTGCCTTGCCGAAAAATGCTTCCATAGCGCAAACCGATGTACTCAACTCTACTTGACCCTGCTCCCTTTTCCATTGCAGATAGTACGCAGAGATAGTGACGCCACACACAACTACCGCGACGTAATGTTCAATGCGACACACACACCAGCGATCCACACAGCTCTTAAAATATATCCAGTCTACGGTTAAAAGGTTTGAACCTTCCTCAGAATGTAAAGACAGATAAGCGGTATGAAAACCTTCCAGCTGTGTTTTCCTCTGCCGTTGTTGCTGCAGCGTCTGTGTGACGGCGGGAGCAGAGGGCTCTGTGAGCGGGCGGCTGGCCGGCCTCACATGCTCCTCCCGCGGGTCGCCGCAGGCTTCCCCCGCCACCACTTGCGGAGCTCCTCAACTCTGAAAATATCCATCACACTTTTTTTCCGCCATCACTTCTCGTAAAACTGTCAATATTGGAAATCTACACAGCTGATTTCTCACCTGAAAACTTCTCAGAAGTGGATTTAGTGATGAAATTCCACACGAAAACTGTAAAATAAACTTCCTGTTGCTGCCTCTGTCTGGTGCAACGATGATGCAGTGAAAAGTGAATATTCTCTCTGACCAATCAGCAGCCTGTCATGTTCTCACATTACATTTTAGTTTCCCTCAGCTTGCTTGGAACCTCGACGATGGTGAGGTGATACGGGAAAAAAAGTACCTGGAAGCAGGTACAGGTCCAACTTTTTACAATGGAAACCCAAACAAAGGCGAGTCGAGCCAAAGGGCCTCCGCTCGGACTAGCTTGGTTTGAGGGTGTGCCTGACCCCGCCAGCCGCTTGGCGAGCTTTATGACATCATTGAGATGTCACAAGTCAAGGAAGTGAAGGGCTGGACTACAAATGAGCTGTTTTCAAGCGGTTCTGAGCACAGCTTTCTGTGGGAGATGGGAACTCCCTTTGGGCTGGACTTTGGGTTTTTTCACTTTGCAAACCTGTTACAGCACAAAAAAGATATATAACTCAATAAAGGAGAGGGGGGAAAAAGCAAAATACCACCGCTTTAAGACAATTACAAAGTCAGCCTACTATCACCTGAAGAATATCTCAAGGATAAGAGGCCTTAAGTCTCAGCAGGACCTGGAAAAGCTTATCCATGCATTTATCTTCAGTCGACTTGACTACTGTAACAGTGTCCTTACAGGGCTCCCTAAGAAATCCATCAGACAGCTGCAGCTGATTGAGAACGCTGCTGCTCGAGTCCTCACTAAGACCAAAAAGGTGGATCACATCACTCCAGTTCTGAGGTCTTTACATTGGCTTCCTGTATGTCAGAGAATTGATTTCAAAATCCTGCTATTAGTTTATAACAGCACTCTGTATATTTGGAACAAACTCCCAGATAACTGCTTTGAAATTAAGACTGTAGACTTTTTTCTTTTTTTTACCACTGCCTTTAATTAAATCAAATGTAAAGCTGTAGATTAGCAACTTTTACTGCACTGTAACTTCCTGTTTTCTTTTTCTTTGTTTCCTGTTTTTATTTTCTATTTAACTCCTTTTTTTTTAAATTTTGTACTTCCCTGATTGTACACTGCATTGTAACTTTTACTTTCCTGTTATACACTGTTTTTTTTTATCCTGCTTTTATTTTCTATTTTACCCTTTTCAAAATGATATTTTAAGTTCCTTTTTTTAATGTCCGTGTGTTGATTTTATGTTTAATGTAAAGCACTTTGAATTGCCTTGTTCTTGAAATGTGCAATACAAATAAACTTGCCTTGACTGCTCTCCATTCAAACCCGCAAAGTGGCTTTGTCCAGTGCTTATACTGTGTATGGGCTGGAGAGGAGGAACAGACTGGGACACTGTTGTCAGGATGTGATCTGGCTGAAGTTGAGTCAGGTTTAACCTGTTTGTTGTTGCCTACATTGATATTTGGGTCTCATTTACATGAATGACAGGGCTGCTATTTTCACACAGCACTCAACATGATCTGAGTCCTGTTTCTCTTTTTGAATTACATAATGGGAAAAAAAGTTTCTGAGCTGCACCTACACTGCACATCTCAAAGGGAATTATTGTTCTCTTTATCACATTTATCTGACAGCTTTAGTTACTTTACAAATGAAGATTTTGTTGTAGGTGACCCAAAGAAGCGCTGAACCCAAATAGGTTAGTAACCTGTGGTGAGTAAACATGTTTAGCTCAGCATTGACCATCTAAGGTTAGCTTGCGACCTACGAGAGGTTTACTCCAACTGTCATTCGTTATGTAAATGTAAATGCTTCGTACTTGTATAGCGCCTTTCTAGTCTTTTTGTCCACTCAAAGCACTTTTACACTACATCTGCAGTCACCATTCGCACACACATTCACTCACTGAGCCTAAGTGCTCAAACAGAAACTAACATTCACGCACATTCATACACTGGCGGAACAACCGCCAGGGGCGATTCAGGGTTCAGTGTCTTGCCCAAGGACACTTTGACACGCAGCCTGGACATGCAACCGCCGACCTTCCAATTAACGGCCAACCCGCTCTAACTCCTGAGCCATAGCCGCCCGCCCGTTATGAAAAGATGAATGACAAAGTTTGTTTACTTTCCAAACTTGTGGTGCTTGATTATCATAATTATTTACGTCCCGCTGGCTGTGTGTGAAGTGTTATCTCTGATTCTGTTTAAAGGCAGGGTAGGCAAGTTTATTCTAAAACACAATATGACACACACACTGTCATATTTGTTGAAACTGTCCTTATACACCAACACAGATTAAAAAGTTAGGTGCACTGAAAAATAGTATAAAAATCGTCTGTCTGTAGTCCTCTCAGGGCTGCAGTACACAGCCACTTGTTCCATTCGGACCAAATGCAATGATGACTGGCTGGATGACTGTCAATCTCCCTCGCTCCCTTTGCTACCAGCCCCGCTGCTACAGGGCCTGCCCAAATGCGCGCAACCAGTCAGCTCTCGGACCAGACTTGACAAGGCGAAGGGGTCAGACCGGATGTAATATCTGCATGACTGTTCAACGATGGTGACAACTGAGGTATCCCAATGGGCTGAAAAGTTACACTGTGGCCGCTTCATTTCTGCTGGACAGGTAATTTTTTTTTTCTTCATTTTGATGGTAATTTGTTACTTTCATCGCTAGCCAACGTAGCTGCCTACTTAGCATACAGCTAACGGTAGCTACCTACTTAGTATACAGCTAACGGCAGCTACGAATGCAGGCTGGTGGAGCGAGCCAGAGTAGAGAGGATGAATTATATGTAGCTGCAGCTGAGTTGGAAAACAGCAGCGCAGCTCAGAGCTGTGTTTGCCGACGCTAACATTAGGTAAGGCAATGTAGGTGTAGACGGCGCCAGTTTAGTTATTCACCACCTAGGTTTATAGGCCTACTATGTTTACACCTAACATTATCTTGTGTCTGCAAGTGTTTGACTGTATGTTATGCTTTTAAAAATCTGGTGAGGTAGCTGTGTGTTTGTAGTTATGAGATATTTCAACGTTAGTGTACATAAGCAACGCTGGCTAACTGTCCCTAGTTATCTGTATTTCTGGTATATAAGCTACTTATTACATAGTTTGACATTGTACATAGCTAAACCTACTGTGTGAAAACCTTTTTACTGTAATATGCTACAGTTATGGGCAGACTGGGCTGCTGCTGACTCATCTGTTGTTAGTCTGCTAAAAGGGGCAGGGAGGATGATTTAATATGAATATCTTGCTAAACTTTTCCCTGCACTGATTAAATGTTTATGTAATGTAGGCTCACACTAGTCTGTAGTTTGCTAGCTTATTTCACTGTGGACATTAAGCCAACTGGTTAACACCACTCACAGACTAAAGGCTGCCCAGCTTTCTTGGTGAAAAACTGGGCTACAGAATGACATCATGTCCTTTCTCTCTTTTTCTTTCTTTACGTTTTTGAAAACCAGATTTTGGTTTACTAGGCAACATTGAGATCACTGTATTACTGGCGCGTCTACTGACTGCAACTAAAGACTGTCACTGATGAGCAGTGTTTGGAATAACGGGGTTTAAAAGAACGGCGTTACGTAACGGCGTTATTTTTTCAGTAACGGGTAATCTAACTAATTACTTTTCCCGGTCGCTACAACGCCGCTAACGCTACTGTTCGTTAAATGCGTAGCGCTACTATGTAATAAACTGTGTAATCCGAACGCACCAGCTGGCTCACACAGCTAGTCAGGAGGTGGGTTAATAACGCAGGTAAGCAGTGCTTGAAGTGGACCGGTACGCTATCGCTCTCCATATCAGGTTCTCTGGGCGCAACGTGGCGCTCACCTGTTCCCGTTCTGCCTGCCTGCTAAACTCTGTCAGCGGGGAGAGACGAGGGAGAAGAGAAGCTCGGTGCCTTTCAACCAGCGATTATGATGGCTAAGGCAGAGTCATGTTACTTGGTAGCCAATCAGAGCCAGTGGTTTTACACACATGCCAGCACACGCGCCACACACACACACACACACACACACACACACCAGCTAAACAGAGATTCGATCGGATTCGATGAAGTATCAGAGATTTTTTTTTAACAGTAACGGAAATAGTTACTTTCCCTGGTAACGAGTGACTTTTATTACAGAGTAATTCAGTTACTAACTCAGTTACTTTTTGGAACAAGTAGTGAGTAACTATAACTAATTACTTTTTTCAAGTAACGTTCCCAACACTGCTGATGAGTGTGCTGACGCAGGACCAAACCATTTCATGCAGATACAGGGGGGTGGTCAGTCAATATGGAGGTTTACTTTTTTGTCAATCCCCCTTTACGGCACCCATGATTATTCCTGTGCATTTTATTCCATACATTTACAAGTGATGACTCAAAATATTTATTATTTATATGTTATATTTATATTTAAAAGTATGAGAAATACAGATAGAAGGTGCTAATTTACTATTGTGTTTGCATTTTATGTGAAATGCTAATTACTGTGTAAGAGTACAATGTCAGGTATTACAAACTTTTCACTAAGCTTTCTGTATTATCAGGTACAATGTTACAACAAAATGTCCAGGAAGGGGAGCTTGTACTCATTGAAGGTGGAGAAGGACTACAGTTACATGACAGACCTCCAGAGTACCATCATCTTCCTCCTCCTCCTCCGACAGTTGTCTAATACTGAGGCGAAGCCTAGAAGCAGAACCAGGAGACCTGATGATCCCTGTCAACATGCGGTTCAGTCAGGTGTCCCTGCCCCAACTGTGTTACTAGATACAGCAAAACGTACAACAAAAAGTAACATGGTTGGTTTTGTCAGAGAGGTGATCTCTCATCTCCACAGCAGCGATACAATGCTACGTGTAAAGTCGTGTACTATCTTCATAATCAGGACACACATCATTAAAAATAAGTACTGTATATACCATGTTGTGCAAGTGTAAAGAAAATACATTTAACATTTTCAATGTTTTATTTAAAAAAGAATGAAAATATTCTCCAGAACAGGGAAAAAATAAACTTTGTATTTTCTATACTCTTCTGTGAATACGACAAAAAAAATGTACAGGTATTTATCTACACAGTGGATGGAATTATTTGTGTAGCAGTCAGTGACATTACATCTTCCACCCTGCTAGGATTAAACCTCTGTATTGTCGTAATGGATCAGGAGAACAGTTGCATATCTTCCAGAAAAAGCAACTCAGTATGACGACTCTGTGTCTAAATGCTCCACATTGCCACACTACAAACTGTCTGTATGTTGCCTGACTGAACTGTCTGTTACTCTGTCCTGGGTCTGAAGATCAGCCATGTGTGGTGCAGGGAAACACTGTAGTCTGGATGTTGTCCACAGTCCTCAGATTCTGGTCTGTAAAGGAATATTTAGTTGTTAGACCCCCAAAAAAGTAATAACATTAGTGGATTAAATTTATATAGCACTTGATTTTTTTTTTACACCTAAAGGTCTTAGGGGGAAACCCCAGTGAAACTTTGAGACAGCTACACTGGGAAATAATGTACTAATAGTCAAATATATGTATATCTGTTCAAATGTCGTTTATGGGTGTGAAGCTTAATGCAGGTCCTAGAGTACGTGCTCCTTAGCTTGCACCTAAGGCTTGCACTTCTCCGTCCTGCCTCTTCTTCCTTGGACACTGGCAGCCCTCCCTCCTGTGCTTTGCCTTGAACCCGGTCTGTGCGTGGTTCGGAGTTGCAGTCCACATCAGAGACAATAATGCTGTCACCGTGAAAGCTCTAACATGCAAAACGTACATGTTATGAGTCTAACATGAAATTCACATTTGTGTAATTTAAGTGATGGAAACGTGTATCAGCCGGTTTTTAGCTTTGCTGAATGTTACCGCAGCTGTTAGCACAGCTACCTGCTGCTAACAGTTAGCTAGCCAGCTCGTTACTGAATCAAAGTCAGTCTTTTTAAACCTATCCAGAATTAACAGTTAGTTGTTTATTTTCATAACGATAAACTTAGATGTTTTCTTACTGGTGATGTGTCATGATGTGAACTGAGCCGCTGCACTGGTGTCCATCCTGCAGTGGTGTCTGCAACACGTGTTCACGTGTTTTGGCTTTTATCTAAAGCGACTTACAATTGCTATACATGTCAGCGGTCGCACAATGCTGGAGCAACTAGGGGTTAAGTGTCTTGCTCAGGGATACAACAGTGGATCACAGTGGAAATCAAACCCGGGTCTTTCACATGTAAAGGCTTGTGTCTTATCCACTGTCCCATCACGTCCCCTACGCTTAGGACCTGTTCCTTCAGGCAAGGTCAACACAAATAATTCCAATAACTCGTGTTCAGCAATCAAACAGAAATACAACCTGACTCAGTGAGGCAAACGGATCAATGAAAATCACAGCAGCCTCGAGTGACCCAACACTCTATTTAATACCAGCTAATGTCAATTGCTGTCTTAGTAGAACAACAAAACCTTAAAATGAAAAGGTTGCCTTAATTTTTCAGTTTATATGGAGCTCATTAATATCTGACAGGCACAAAGGTTAAAGCTCTCCTGTGTAACAAAGCTCGGATGACAACTCATTTCATTTCATGCAACAAAATGCAGTGCAGGTAACAATTAAAAATAGGTTACCGCTGGCCTTACTAGTATGTATTATCACTAGTAGATCTCGTGCTGATGATTTGTTGATGCTTGTATGTTGTTCCTCAATTGTAAGTTGCTTTGGAAAAAAAGCATCTGCCAAATGAGTATAGGTAAATGTAATGCAAATGTTTTTTCATTGGAAGGACATGTCATTCAGAGGAGCTGCAGCAGTGACACTGATGCCACACCCTTCTCTTGACTTCGGTTGTTGAAGGTTTTATTCATAGTTTCACTTTCTTTGCCGTTACAGTTGCTGTGGTTCAGTCTGCTTCCCTTTGTACCCATCAGACAAAATAAATTTGACCATTTATTTTCATTTTTAACAGCCTGAGATCCCTATTACAGCAGTTACTGTCATTCAGTTATATTTTGATCTTGGAAACAGAGGTTGAGAAAACAATCTCATCACAAGGTTTTAGCTGTTCTGGAGCTTTCAGTTAGATTATATGGTCTTCCTCAGGCCAGTTTTCATTGAATGGAAGACGTTAACTTTTAGGACTCCTCGTCCATGTTGGCTTAAAAGTTGACGTTCAAACTTCCACAGATCTGTGACAATGCTCATTGTAAATGATACCAAACTATCAATCCTCTCCGGGAACTATCACCTTATCGCGGTGGAGAGGTTTGCGTGCCCCAGTGAGCCTGGAGGCTGTGTGGTCTGAAGCCTAGGGCTCCTGGTAGGGTCTCCCAAGGCAAAGTGTTTCCAGGTGGGGGCCAGACTGAGAATGAAAAGAAACAACCAAAACACAAAGTAAATCTTGTCTGTTGTTCTACTACCAGGACAAAAACCTCATTGTTCCTCTTCGATCTGATGTTCCACTCTTGGCTGAACCCTCTGTTCCAGCACCCTGGAGCAGACTTTACCAGGGAGGCTGATAAGTGGGATATTCCTGTAATTGGCACACACTCTCTGGTCCCCCTTTTTGAACGGGGGAATCACCACCCCAGTCTGCCACTCCTTGGGCACTGTACTCGACTTCCATGCAATGTTAAAGAGACGTGTCATCCAAGACAGCCCGTCCACACTCAAAGCTTTTAGCATTTTTGGGCAGATGTCATCAATCCCTGGGGCTTTGCCGCTGTGGACTTGTTTGACTAGCTCAGTGACTTCCTCCAGGGAAATTGACGAGAATCCCCCATCAGCCTCCAGCTCTGCCTCTACTAGAGAGGGTGTGTCAGTGGGATTTCCTCAAAGTGTTCCTTCCACTGCCCTATTGCCTCCTCAGTTAAGGTCAACAGGGTCCCATCCTTACTGTACACAGCTTGGATGGTTCCCCACTTTCCCATCCTGAGTTTCGAACAGTTCTCCAGAATCCCTTTGGTGCCGACTAGGGATGTCCCGATCAGGTTTTTTTGCCCTCGAATCCGAGTCATTTCATTTTGAGTATCTACCGATACCGAGTCCCGATCCGATACTTCTATAAAACTTTTTAAAAAAAAGATCCAGGATGTTCCTTACTTGTTATTTAATTCACCTTATTTTAACATTCAACAACTCTGTTAACAAACAGAGCTCGTCTGTGAACAATCAAGTAATAAATAACATAAATTCTTCATTTTGGACTTTAGTGCAACAGTAAATAAAAATATGAGAATATATAGACATTTATTTCCGAGTCTTGATCGGGAGGTAACGTCCGATTCCGATCGAGTCTGAAACAACGTGATCGGGCCCGATTTCCGATCTTGTGATCGGATCTGGACATCCCTAGTGCCGACCGAAACTCCTTCTCCATGTCTTCTCCAAACTTCTCCCACACCTGTTGCTTTGCATCTGCCACATAAGAGGCTGCAGCCCTTTTGGCATTTCGGTTTTGCAACCCCCTCCAGAGTCCTCTGCAAATAAAAATCCAGAGTCTCCTTCTCAGTTGGACGGTTTCCTCACCACTGGTGTCCACCATAGCGTTCGAGGGTTATCACCCCTTGAGGCACTTAAGACCTTGAGACCACGACTTCCCGCTGCGGCTTCACCTATAGAAGCTCTGAACATTGCCCACTCACGTTCAATGTCCCCAACCTCCACAGGGATGACAGAAAAGCCGAAGGTTTGAGTTGAAGATCTCACGGACAGGGACCTCCTCCAGACATTCCCGGTTCACCTACACTACCCGTTTGGGCTTACCAGGCCTGTCCAGAGTCTTCCTACACCCCCTGATCCAACTCACCACCAGATGGTGATCAATTGACAGCTCCACCCTTCTCTTCATCCGAGTGTCCAAAACATGCGGCCTCAAATCAGATGAAATGATTACAAATCGATCATTAATCGTCGAACATCAATCTTAGGACTAGGGTGCTCTGGTACTACGTACCAAGAGCTCTGGTACCACGTACCAAGAGCACCAAGAAAATTAAAGAATATTAAGAAAAGCATTAGAAGAAGATAAGTATGTTCTTGTAATGACTGTATGAATAAATGGAGATTTATTCTGCTGGAAACTGCTTTAAACTGCTGGAACACCTGAGATTCTTCACCCTCTTCAATCTCATCAAAAGTACTCCCTGCTAACCGACAGGACAGCCCTTTCAATCCCTCACCTTTTGGTTCATTGCACTTAAGATGCTGACACACCTTGATAAGTTCCGGTTTCCCAAGAGCCCACAGAGCTGCGCTGATCTCATCCTGGAGTTGCTCCATCATTGTTTTTTGTTCGTCTTTATTCGTCTTGCTTCGTCTCTTGAAAAGGGACTGTGTTTCTCTGTCTTCCTAATAGTCCCTCCTGGCTGGCTCACCAGAATGTTACACCCAAAATGAAGACATGGTGGTTTCAGGTGCCAGAAAGGTTTATTTGACTGTAAATACAAAACAAATCTAATCGTCTTAAATACAATTGGGTTAACTTCCTTGTAAAATGGGATTACAGCCAAAATAACTCACATTGCATAAACTGTCAAACTGAAACTAATACATTACACAAAGGGTCCAGTAACCAACCAAGTATTATAACTGACAATTAAGTGTTCAACCTGTTTACAAATATGATTGCTTCTACCACAACTGAACACAAACTATCTGTATCTTGCATGAAATCACAACAATGTAAAATCAGGTCATTCATGTAAGTGTTTCCATAAAAGATACTCCTAGTATGCTTTACCAAACACACCATGGTGAGTTACACTTGTTGCTGCTTGTTGTCATGTAAACGGAATGTAATGATAATCATTTCTTAGTTTATTGGTCAGGAGGAGGTTAATGTATTTTGATCCACCAGCCTGGCTGAAACCTGCTGCTTGCATAATTGGCCAGCAGCCTTAGTTACTATGGAGCTGAACTCTGTGTGAACTCATCTATTTGCAGTTAACCCAGAGTTAACATGTTCTTCAGGGAAATACCTGGCTCTTGATCAGCTAAATACTCCACTATATTGACCATCTACTTGCTGATTGTGTTTGCTGTTGAGCAGGTTGTGTACGGCAGCTTTTTTACAGCTTAATCTCTGAAAACTATTCTATGAGAGCGCAGAGAGTGAACTGGTAATTCACCACCAGAGACACTAAAACATTTCATTTTCAGATGATGATGAAAATATCCGTTTTGTCTGCTTTGAATTCAAAATCAGTGTTTGTTGTTTTAGAACAAAGTTGCCTGTAAAGTGAAATGTTTGGAGGCTTGACTTGGTATTATCAAGTATTAAGTGTTGGTGTGGCCATCACACAGACAAATAACAGATGGGCAGCCGTAGAGTCAGAGAAGTGAACTAACAAGCTGTTGTCCATTTTGTCCCGTTCAAACAGAGCGATGGACTCTGTAGCGGTCGGGATGATGGAGGTTGCGGCGCTCGGCCGGCCTTTCAGCCTCGGGATGTTGTACGACTGCCGCAGTGACTCACTCGTCCCTGGTAAGGATTCACATGTGAAGATACTTAATGCATCTCAACCAAACTTTCAGCAAGTTACATTCAACAACATTTTCATCTCAGATCGTTTTGCTACCTTTGAATTACTGATCCAGCTTCTATCAGAGTTGTGAAAAACTTTTAGACAATTTTTTTATTGTTGTAATCACTCACTGGTAGCTGTTTCCTAGTATTTTACTTTTCTGGTTTATTGGAATAAACAGAAGAGGAACAGCTGTACAATCGGCATGAGATCAAGACTGAAGCCGTTCAAAGATTGCATTTAAAAAATAAAACATCTGTTGAGTCAACTCTGTTTCCTGACAGAATGCTTTCTGTCAAAAATCAATTAAGTTTTGTTTAAAGTGCAAAATCACCAAAATAAATGGTCCCAATACACTACACAAAATGCATTGAAATTATCTTAACTCTTTCAGAGGGGACTGTATGTGTAGTTATGAGTTGAGAAAAATAGTGTGTTCTTGCATCCTTAACCATGTTATTGTAGATAATAAAGCCTTCATACTGAGGTAATGGACTTGGTGACTGGATTTTTTTGCACCTGCGCCTTGCTTTCCTGCATCAAGATTAAGCGAACGCTTTCATTTATCCAGGTCTGCTTACTAGCTGTAGACATAGGTCTAACCTTTAGAGGAGCAATAATATTTAGTTATGACAAGCATATATGATTGAAGTGGTCAGCCAGATTGTTGGTGCTTGCATCAGACAGGTGTTGGCTTTGGCTGTGAAACAATGTGCAAAACTTTGAAACACTGTTCATTTAGGATGCAATAACACGAGGAGCTTAGTGAGGCAGTATGACTAACAGGTGATTCACATTAAAAAAAACTATACATTTGTGGTAAAATAGGGTCAATGGGGGTTGATGTGGTCAACAATATGAATATTAAAATCACCACAAAAATCAATTGTCATAGTTTAAAGCAAGAGTAGATAAAAATTCAGGAAGTTCTGATAAAAATCCTCCAGGCGTTTTGGGTGGGCGATAAATTACAAGAAATATGATTCGTTGCAGGCCGCAAAGTGTAAAAGTGAGAACTTCCAAAGTGGTTAATTCATCACAGCGTACTTGATAATATTTAAAGTATTTGCTATGCTATGGTCATTAGTTTGCTGCCAGAATTGAGTTAAATTACATAAAATCTTCATTAGCAGACAAAATAAAATAATTTAAAATAAAAGCAATCTCACATTGAGGAGTGCTATTTTAAATGTATGTGTTCTGGGTGCTGGAGTCGGTGCATTTGTCTTATTCCTTTATAGATAACTATGATTTTGGTGTGGGATGTGCACTTTGGAGATTACTTTTCTATGCGTGATGATTACGGGAACATTAGTCTTTGGAACATCTCTGGGAGGAGAGGGCTTTACATGCCGGCAGGTGGAGACAGTTGTCAGTGACAGTGAGGCAGAGTTCTGTCTAGTGACAGGTGGTGTGTTCAGCAGGTGTGCTGCAGACTTCTCACACTGGTTTAAGAACTTAAAAAGATGTTTAAAATCTGATTTTGTCAGCTCAGACTGGTGAAGAGCTGTCATTTGTTCCCACATGGACTGTCACTCTTGTGATGGAGGACAGAAGCAATGGCCTTAAGTCCTGGATTTTTTTTTAAATGACAGTTGTTGTGGCACCAGGGAAGAGGTGAGTGGTACCGTTAAAGAACCTAATGTTTCTGGTTATAGAATCACCAACTAGTAGTGTGGTTGGGGAGAAAAGAGGATGAGACTGTGGATGGGTTGTCTGAACAGCTGAGTGTTGTGTTGGGGGAGCAGTAACAGACCTGAGGAAAGGGACTAACTGTCGGTGCAGGGTAGCGATGTCCTCACAAAGCTGACTGGCGACTGCTTTCTCCAGGCTCATACATAGAAAAGGAAGATTAGATATAGGTCTGTAATTATTTAAAACCTCTGGGTCCAGATTTGGGTTTTTAAGAAGAGGTTTTATTACAGCTACCCTGTAGGATGGGGGTACATAGCCTTTTTGTAAAGAAAGATTTATCATGTCTAATAGGGTAGTGCCGACCAAGGGTATTACCTCTTTAAGCAGCCTAGTAGGAATGGGTCCAGGAGACAGGCTGAAGCTTTAGACGAGTAAATCATTGAAGTTAATTGCTGAACTCAATGAAGTTTAAGTCAAAGGCCCTTGGTCCTTGGTCCTGCTCTGCCATCTTTTTGGCCGTCCCAAAGTTCTTATTTGCACTCCGAGGAGCGATCTCTGAGCAGCTTTGAGCGAAGATACACCAGTGCATCCTTTGTGGAAGTTTCCTATTGACCGTCACGCCCCCCCTTATAGGGTAGCCGATATATTGGTTGGACACTGCAGCTGATCTGACTGATCTGATACATCACAATATTAAACTCAAGTGCATCGATGCAAAGTGCTAGGCTATAGCCTATTTGATTTGTTTTATAATTCACTGTCTAGTTAAAATCTGAGTTTTTTTAAGTTTAAACAAAAGCCCCACACACAACTGTAGTCATTTAGGCTATAAGAATGATTTCCTTGTTCTTTTATTTCTCCCATTAACTTTTATAATGGAGACAATTAAAGTCTGGTGGTCTTACAGGACAAAGCAGAACACCACTTCTTCTTCCAGCACCATAAAAGGGCCCTGTTGTCACATTCAGATATTTAGATCAGTATTTATGGTAAGCAACACCTTGTACGTGTGGCACTGGTTTGTGCATAAGGATAATGTCAAATAATGTAAAGTAATAATGTATATAGACTATACGTATATATTTATGTTATTTCATATTTTGTTTTAAGATATATAAACAGAAATGAAACGCTTTCATCAAGTCGAAGTTATCACATTATTAGGTATAGTCTTCCCACCAGCCTCGCTCACTCGAGGTGTTCTCTTTTGCATTTAGAGCTCCCCCTGCTGACCATAAGGTGCCTCTGTACACCAGCCATTTCAAACCCAGTCTCCAGTCTTTTGTTTTAGACTTTTAGTTTTAATTATTCCCTGATAATTCCTCCATAGGGTCAGAGGCAGATGCTGAGACTTATCTTAATCTTAATTACTTCTTTGTAACAATACTTTTTCCTTTCTCTCTGGTTCTGGAAGCTGAAATTGATTTTTGCTTCTTCTTTTGCAGGAATTACACTGTGGGACCATGATGACCTGACAAAACACATAAGAGAAAGACCACATAACTATAATGACTTTGAGATTGTTGCATCTGAATCAATTGAGGACAAATCTTCAGCATTAAATGTGAAATCATCCCTAAAGGCAAGTTTCTTGAGTGGACTGGTTGAAGTTGAAGGATCGGCCAAATACCTGAACGACAAAAAGTCTTCCAGAAATCAGGCTAGAGTAACTCTGAAATACAAGGCTACCACAAAGGTCCAGCAACTGTCGATGAATCACCTTGGAACAGAAAATATGAAGCATAAGTATGTGTTTGATAAAGGATTAGCAACACATGTAGTCACAGCCATTCTTTATGGGGCACAAGCCTTCTTTGTCTTTGACCGTGAGGTGTCTGAAAAGGAAGATCATCAAGACATTGATGGAGAGTTGAAAGGGGTGATCAAGAAAGTTCCCTGCATTTCTACAGGAGGTGAAGGTTCACTAAAACTGGAAGACAAGGACAGAGCAAATGTTGAGAAATTCTCCTGCAGATTCTTTGGAGACTTTTCTCTTGAAAAAAGTCCTGTGTCCTTTCAGGATTCAGTAGAAGTCTACCAAAGCCTGCCAAGATTACTGGGAGCCAACGGAGAAAACGCTGTACCAATGAAAGTCTGGCTGTTGCCACTGACAAGTTTAGATTCTTCTGCTGCAAAACTGGTCCGTCAGATAAGTATAGGATTAGTTCAGGAATCACAGAGAGTCCTGGAGGACTTCAGTGAGCTGGAGATGAGGTGCAATGACACAATGAGAACCACCACCGCACAGCAGTTCCCACAGATTGGCACAAAGATTAAAACCTTTAAAGAGCTCTGAGTTCAAGCTGGGATTCCAACATACCTTGGCAAAGAAACTTCCATCAATCTGAGGAGGAGGAGAAGAGGAGGCTGTGCTCGCAGAGATCCTGAAGAAGAGACATTCTTCTCCTTTCAACAGCAAAGACCTGAACCAGTGGATGGACTGTAAAGAGAGAGAAGTCTGCATCTTAAAATCTTTCACCAACATGATGAAAAACACCAAGATCATCCCCTCTCAGAAAGTTCTTAATGAGCAAATTTTCAGTACAGAGCATGCTGTGTGTTTTGTTTTCACCTCCCTGGGAAGTGCTGAACCGTACCTCTCAGCTTTATCAAACTACTTAAAACAAACACCCGAACCAGACGACCCTCAAGATGCACATACTCAAGATGTAGAGAAGGAACAATGGTTCACCTCAAAAGAAATAACAGATGCAATGAGGCATAAAGCAAAGCTCTTCAGTGACTTTGCAGAGGCCAACAAGGAGAACGAGAACATTAAGTTCTTGACAGTGGGATTAACAAATGAGACACAGAAAGGTTCAAGCATCTACCTTTATGAAGGCGGCTTTTCTGTCAGTGAGAACTTTGAGCCGCCTTCAAAGCCTGAAACAGTAACAGCAAGTGACATAAAGCACAACAGTGTGACACTGAAGATTTCTGCGCCCAGATTTGGAGCAGAGAACATCACCTCCTACTCTGTAGAGTACTGTGTCAGAGGAGAGGATGGATGGCAACAAGAGACAGCATCAAAAGCTGGAGAAGTCACAGTGAGCCATCTGAGTCCTAACACAGAGTATATGTTCAGATGCAGAGCAGTGACCTCAGCAAGTGTTGGGCCGGCCAATGAAGCCAGTGGTTCCATTAAAACCTTACCTTGCAGCCCTCCTGGAAAACCTCAGGTTAAACCAAACTTAAGCCAGATCTCAGTCAGCTGGGAGAAACCTGCTGAACTTGGACAAGGTGTCCAGATTTTGAGCTACATCGTGGAGTACGCCAAAACAGACAACAGGGTGAAAGAGGAAGATCTCCAATGGAAGCAAATGATGTTGAGAGCTGAAAAGGCGATCATTTCAGGGCTTCAGCCAGAGACAGAATATGTTGTCAGGGTCAGATGTGACTGTGGTGCAGCTGGAAGAAGCAAGGAAAGCATCTCTGTTAATGTCTGCACAACAACATTTAAACGTCTCACAGAATTCCTCAAAAGTAGAAGTGAAAAGATAAATTCTGAATCACCTTCAGTTTGCAAACTTCCTCTGAAAGAACATAGGGACATCAATGGATGTAGAAGATACAGTTTTGGCAAAGAGAGCACAAGCAAAAATCGAACAATAATGTTTTTTGGAGCGACTGGATCTGGGAAGGCGACTCTGATCAATGGACTGATCAACTACATTGTTGGTGTAGAGTGGAAGGACAATTACAGATTCATATTAGCTGACGAGGGTCAGTCGACGTCACAAGCTGGACGACAGACCTCTGAAGTCACTGTGTACAAAATCAACCATCAGGAGGGTTTTAAAACTGAATACTCTCTGACCATTGTTGACACTCCAGGGTTTGGAGATACAAGAGGCATAGAAAGAGACAAACGGATCACAGAACAGCTGTGTAATCTCTTCTCTGCTCAGCTTGGTGTCAGTGAAATTGACGCTGTGTGTTTTGTAGCTCAGGCTTCTTTAGTTCGACTCACACCAACACAGAAATATGTGTTTGACTCTGTGCTCTCAATCTTTGGCAAAGATATGGCAGAAAACATCAGGGTTCTGGTGACATTCGCAGACGGCCAGCGTCCACCAGTTCTAGAGGCAATCAATGCTTCAGGTGTCCCATGTCCTAAAACAAGAGACGGGCTGCCAGTTCACTTCAAATTCAATAACTTAGCTTTGTTTGCAGACAACAAATCATCTGCAGCAGGCAGCATGAGTGGGGATGATGAGGATGAAGATGGAGGCTTTGATCAGATGTTTTGGAACATGGGGACAAAAGCATGAAGAGGTTCTTTGCTGCTTTGAATCAAATAGAAACCAAAAGTTTGACGATGACGAAGGAGGTCCTCAGAGAAAGAAAGCAGCTCGAGAATTCAGTTGAAAACTTGCTGAAGCAGGTTGAAGTTGGGTTAGCCATGTCTGAGAAGATAATGGAGACGGCTGAGAAAGTGAAAAAGCACGAGGCAGAGATCAGAAAAAACAAGATCTTTGAGTTGGAAATCACTGTCATGAAGCCTGTTCACATAGATATTACTGTTACTGGAAAATTCATCACTAACTGTCGGCAGTGTCATTACACCTGTCACTATCCCTGTCCACATGCAAATGATGCAGATTTAAGACACTGTCCTGCAATGGGATCAGATGGATACTGTACTCAGTGTCCAGGCAAATGTTACTGGAATGTACATTTTAATCAGAAACATAAATTGGAGTATCAGGAAGTAAAAGAAAAACTAACAGTGAAAGAGCTGAAAGAAAAGTACCTAAAAGCCTCAGAGGCTGTGGCTCCTCTTCAGGCAATGATTGGTAAGCTGAAGGCTGAATTTGATCATGTTCAGGCTGAGGTGGTGAAACTGACAGACAGCTCTGCAAAGTGTCTGAACAGACTTAAAGAGATAGCTGAATCCAAATCCTCTCTCCACTCCAGAGTACAGCGACATGCTGATTGACGGAGAGAAATCTAGAGCCAGGCCAGGCTGGAAGCAACGAGTTCAGTTCCTGAGAGAAAGAGCTGAGATCATGGCTAAAGTAGACAGAGGAGAGAAACTCCTCCAGAGTCCATAGTAGAGTCCATACCATAAACCTTATAAGCCTTGTACAGATAGCAAGACAAAGAGGAGATCCATTCTGACACAGATACCAAAGAACAAAACAGACAAAACATACTGAGACACAGAGACTTCAGTTATTCTGACCAACAAAAGCTCAACTAGAAATGTGTTTGAGATAAAGAGAGAAGCTGCTGACTCGTTTGTACAAACGTATTCCAGCAGGAGTTATCTGCAGGAGCTGTTTACCAAGAAGGAAATCACAGATTTACCATGTGTGCTGATAAATGTTTGAGTGTGCTGGAAACATTAACTGGACAACTTCTGACATCATTAACACCAGTGTCACAGTTTAAACCTGCAGCTTTATTAACTCAGCAAACTTGAACAGTCAGAATTAAATAGTCATTTTTTATTTTCTACTGTAACAATCTAAATATAACTGTTGATTAAAGTGTTTAGATATATAGATTCACATTGTTCAGGACAGCTTTGTAAACAGGAATATCAGTTTCTTAGTCAGTTCCCCTTCAAGGGGAACTCGAACTGCATCGGTGACGACACTATGGGAACGCCTTTAGGCGTGGCAGGGCTGAATGCGAATGAAAACTAATCCAATCCTATTGGCTTAGTGAGAACGGTAGCATGTGACGGCGTAACCGTAGGTGTATATAAGCACGCCGGCACATAGGTACATTAGCTTTTTTCTATTCAGCAGGCACGATGGCTAATGTTGTTAGTGGAAAGCTCCCGCATCCTGGCTAGTAGAGAAGTACCCACCTGGAAGTTGCAGTGTGTCCTCAGAGTTGAACCAGTTCCGGAGATGTGTGTCTCCCTGCCCGCGCTTGATCACGGTAGGAGACTAACACTCATGAGCTGTGTGTTGCTTGTCTGGGCCTGCCGCAAGCCACGGCAGCTCTCGAAGAGTCCCGTATGGCTCTCTTCTCTGAGGACAGCCAGATACGCTCTCCCCGTGGCGTACGCTCCGTAATCGCTGAGGCGGCTAAAGCGGCGGTTTCAGTCAGGGGGATCGCAGCAAGATCTGCTGGAGGATTCTGATGACCCTTCTCGTCCTCCATCTGCTGACTCCAACTCCCCTCATTCCTGTTCGGGAGTCCGTTCTCGGCTTTCTCCGTTCGGCGAGGCGTATGCATTCTGGCTCCGAGGAGCTAGATGTGTTTAGCGTCAGGGAGGAGGAGAATGACTTCCGGGTGTCGGGCCGACGTCATCAGAAGAGCTCCGCGGCCGACTATGATAAACAGCTGGAAGTGGTGACGCGGGCTGTGACTAAACTCATCCTTGATTGGTTACAGGCTGTGAGGAAGCTTTATGCCGGTACACTGTAAAAAAAATTATCAATGTAGTAACTGGATGATCGCTTCCTGAGGAGCCACTCAGCATCCCCATGCCGTTTTTCCAGGCTTACATAATGAGTTATGTAAGTCTTGGGATAATATTTCTTCGCTCAGCTGTCGACTCCCCAGCTGCTGGAGTACAGCAAGCGGCGGGGATCAAGGACCGCGGCTACGGGACGATGCCGCAGGTAGAGGACGCTCTGGGACTAGCGTTGTTTTCCCACCGTTGAGGCTCTCGGGACGCGCTAGCCACCACCGAGCCTTCACCATTCTGCCAGCCCCGAAGAAAAGGAGAGAGGAAAGGGACGGCAGTCGGCCAGAAGGTCGGCTCCCAGACTGCAGTTCATCGGCGGCTTTTTCCTGGCGGAGACCGTCCGAGATCGGCAAGAAAGCACCGGCCACCAGCCCCGAGGGGTTGGTTCCGCTGGCGATTTCGCAGAGGCGCGGCGGAGCATTATGAGCATATCTCCGTGGGCCCTGCGCACTCTTCCTCTCCCGGAGGCCGACTGAGGTCCCTCCGCCATGGCAACGGGTGACATTATCCCGCCGTTACACGCTCGGGACGCACCTGCCACCATTGAGTCCACGCTCGTACTGCCTGCCCCGAGGGTCTGCAGTCAGGCGGCATCCAGACTCACTCACCGTGGATCTTCGGTGGCTCTCCCCTGCCGTTCTGGCGCTTCAGGGGTCCACCTGAAAATCACACGAGACACCGACCAATAGCCCCGAGGGCTGGTTCCGTTGGCAGACTTTGCAAGCAGAGTGTGGTTTCACGCGGTCCCCCTTGAGCAGCTTGGGACAGGCTACGCCCTGCGCACCTCGACTTGGTGTTCCAGCCCCGGTGGCCATTAGCGCAGTTTCCCCGCCGCCCCGCCGCCGAGGCGCTCGGGGACGCTAACCACCAGCCGAACCTCTGGCCGACTGCCGCCCCTCGGGGTCGGCAGATTGGTGGAGGTTCGGCTCCCAGACTGCGGGTTATCGGGGGTCTTTTCCTGCCAGCTTGCTTCAGGAGACCATCCGAAACCACAGTGAAGAGAGTGAAGTTGGGCCACGCCATCACAAGGAAACACTTCCAGAGGATATTAGGCCTCATGGCAGCAGCTTCCAGCGTAATACCTTCTGGTCTACTGCACATGAGGGCCCTGCAGTGGTGGTTGAAGACCAAGGGATTCTCCCCGAGGGGAAATCCGTTCCGCCTGATACGGGTCACGCACAGATGTCTTCGTGCCCTATCAGAGTGGGAAAAGCCTTTGTTCTTGTCCCAGCGACCCAAGTTAGGGGCATCTTGTCGCCGTGTAATCGTTTCGACAGACGCTTCCCTCACGGGGTGGAGCGCGGTCATGGGAGACCGCTCGGCGCAGGGGGTCTGGCAGGAGCATCATTCGTCATGGCACATCAATTGCCTCGAGATGCTGGCGGTGTTCCGGGCTGTGAGGAGCTTCCTGCCCGAACTCCAGGGTCACCACGTTCTTGTCAGGTCCGACAATACGGCAGTGGTGGCCTATCTGAATCACCAGGAGGGTCTGCGCTCGCGCCCTCTTTGCAGACTGGCGCACCAGATCCTCCTGTGGTCCCGGCAGAGGCTACTGTCCAGAGTGAGGCAGAGTGATGTTCATCCCGGGACTTCAGAATCAGGGGGCAGACTTGCTGTCGAGACAGGGGCTGAGGCCCGGGGAATGGAGACTCCACCCCGAGGTGGTGGAGTCATTGTGCGGAAGGTTCGGGCCCATAGACGTGGATCTGTTTGCGTATCAAGAGACTACGCACTGTCCTCTATGGTTTTCCCTGACACCCCCGGCCCCACTAGGGCTGGACGCCATGGTACACTCGTGGCCGAGGCTACGTCTGTACGCATTTCCCCCAGTCGCTTTGCTCCCGGGGATCCTGGAGAGGGTCCGTCAGGACGGTATTCGACTACTTCTAGTAGCGCCGTTCTGGCCAACCCAGGTGTGGTTCTTGGACTTGCTGGATCTCCTTGAAGGTCCACCATGGCAGGTCCCTCTGAGGAGAGACCTGTTGTCCCGGGAAGGGGGCCGGGTTCTTCATCCTTGCCCCGCCCTGTGGCGGCTGTGGGTCTGGCCCTTGAGGGGGCGCAGTACCTAGAGGCTGGCCTAACGACAGGAGCAGTCGAGACACTCCTTAGCTCCAGGGCCCCATCCACACAGAGGATGTACGGCATCAAATGGAATGTTTTCTCCACATGGTGCAGAGAACGCATGCTGGACCCAGTTACCTGCCCGGTGGTTCAGGTGCTGGAGTTTTTGCAGGACCGCTTCTCTGCAGGCCTTTCCCCATCCACCCTCAAGGTGTATGTGGCAGCTATTTCAGCTTTCCACAACCTTTGTAGGGATGGGTCTCTGGGAAGGCTCCCATTGGTGGTACGATTCCTTCGTGGGACCCGGAGGATGAGAACTGCGACTCGCCCCAGAGTTCCCACCTGGGACCTGGCAGTGGTGCTCGAAGCTTTGGCTGAGGCCCCCTTCGAGCCCCTTGAGTCGGCTGAGGCCAAGTACCTGACCCTGAAGATGGCTTTTCTCCTCGCTATCACTTCTCTGAAGAGGGTGGGGGACCTCCAGGCTTGTCAACTGCTCGGCAGTGCCTGGAGTTTGCCCCAGGGAATAGGAGGACCATCCTGCACACTTTTCCAGGATACATTCCTAAGGTGCAGTCCAACGTAATGGGTCCCGTGGTACTGCAGGCATTCCATCCTCCACCTCATGTGACGGCATTTGCTCTGCACTGTCAGAGCACTGAGTACATATACTCTAAGGTCCTCTCAATGGAGGAAGGCAGACCAATTGCTGGTGTGTTTCGGGTCCCCCAAGGCTGGGCTCCACGCTTCCAAACATACAATCAGCAATTGGATTGTTCGGCCTATCTCCCTGGCTTATCAGGTGCGCAATTTGCCTTCACTTATGGCTGTAAGGGCTCACTCCACGAGAGGCATGGCAGCCTCCACGGCTCTCCTCTCTGGAGCATCTCTTCAGGAGGTCTGTGATGCAGCTGGCTGGGCCACTCCTCACACCTTCATTTGTTTCTATAGTCTGGACCTTCCCTCCGCACCCGGCACCCGGCACCCGTGCGCTCTCTCTAAGTTGTGCCCACTGGTTGCCTGCACGCTAGGGCAGGCGGGGGTTTCGGCACGGCATAGTGGGTATCTCGTTCCCGTAGTGTCGTCACCGACGCAGTTCGAGTTCCCCTCGAAGGGGAACGTCTCGGGTTACGTAGGTAACCCTTGTTCCCTGAGAAAGGGGAACGAGACACTGCGTCGGTTCACCGCACCTCTCCCCGCCTGCAGTGCCTTGCTTCATAGTAAAGAGCTAATGTACCTATGTGCCGGCGTGCTTATATATGCCTACGGTTACGCCGTCACATGCTACCGTTCTCACTAAGCCAATAGGAAAAGGCCTGCCACGCCTAAAGGCATTCCCATAGTGTCGTCACCGACGCAGTGTCTCGTTCCACTTTCTCGGGGAACAAGGGTTACCTACATAACCCGAGACGTTTTTCTGCTCTTCTATTATTTTCTTTGAGATTTGAAAAAGGTGGTTAATGTGAATAATGATAATGACTTGTTATGCTGATGTGCATTGATTTACATGTTATTGTTCTGTGGTAAAACCAGGTGTAAAATGCTCTGATAGTACAGTAAGATAGCTCCCCTTGCTTGCTCACTACTCAAGAATGTCTATGTTGTGTAAAAACAGCTGAAGCTAATCTCTTTTGTAAACAGTAAGATGAGAGCATTCATTAATGTTCTGACCATGTTTAATAAACTTAATGTGTCCATGGAACGGCCAAAGAGGGGATTGATTTCACCTTTCTGCATTCTGATGATCACGTGTATCATTTACTTTGTGTACTTATATTCATCTTACTGTCCACTATGTGTACCAGTGTTTCAGCTATAATGAACATCTGTGAGATAGTTTTATCTTCTGCCTACTGTTCCTGTGAGAACTTGAGTATCTGTGCTGAGAACAGCTTTCTCGTAGACTCCACAGTTATCTCCTGCATTAAATCCCTTAGTTATCCAGATGCTCCAAATCAGCCTGTGGAGTCTGAGTCCTCTGGACCAGCTCAGTTTGTTTCAATACTGTCTTCTAACTTAAAAATCACAAAGACAACTGTTTGTTGGCACTTCATTACTTGTTTGATTCTCCACAAGGACATACAGTATACGATTTCTACCACAGTTTCAGATAAGTTTTACATACAGGCTTAAATATATTTTCAGCTTTCTGCTAATTTTAACATGTACTGAAGTTTTGTGTTTTTTCCTGAAGATTCACACAATCTGAATCACTTTAATTTCTCCTGATACTGATATAGTGTAGTGACTTACATTTCCCTGTCCTGTGGGGTAATATGAAGGCTCCCACTGAAAGATGGAGGAATCATTAAATAATAAACAATAAATAAAGTTATTCTAAGTGTTGTCTGTTGTCCTCTGCTGTGTCAGACTCACCTTTTTTACCTTCTGCAGCTTCGTTTTCCCTCCAGGACCTTTCAGGTCAGTTGAACTAAGCACATTTACTGTACTGAAGTACAGTTTTGAGATACATTTACTTTACTTGAGTATTTCCATTTCATGCTACTTTATAGTTGTATTTCTTTATGTCTCAGAGGGAAATGTGGTTTTGTTGCTCCACTACGTTGTTCTGACAGCTTCAGTAACATGTTACTTTACAGATTATATATATATATATATATATATAAAACATATACTCTTATTAAATACATATTTTTTAAACCAATGCTTTCCAGTTTTTTGTGACGTCTCACAAAATTCAGTGTCTGTTTGGGGCCCCAGGGGGACGGTTGCAGCTCTCCTTCCTGCAGCTGTCTGAATGCAGTGTGTCTGTGTTGAACGTCCTCTGGACCAGCTGGGTCTGACATCAATGCATCAACAGCAGTCAGTGAAAAGTTTCCTCAAATTACTATAATGCATTTTCATACACTGGAGTGGATACAACAATCTGTAATAAGGCTCATTTTATTTTAGCCCCGCCCCCTTGGCGACGTGCCTGTATACTGAGAGGTGGAGCAACACTGAAAGAGGAAACATCACATTCCTCAGTGAAAGTGAAAGTTAGTCTGTCAGACTGCAGAGCTGCAGTTGAGACGAGTCTCTGTTTGTCTCTAAAGAAACATTCAAATGAATCATCAGGTTTTTCTCAACAAAACATCAGAATCTCTGACAAACACTGGTGAGTACACGGTTCTGCACAGACTACATGCAGTCACAGCGAGCCTTAGTTTAAGATGATTTACCCACTTTCTTCAACTTGTTTCTTTTGATTTGTATTCAGTAACTGAGGTTGATGAGTTTAAAGTACGCTTTAAAGGAGTGTTTATTCAGATTAAAAGCTGTTGATAATGTCTGAAATAAACTGAGCAGCAGGTAATTAAATAAGAAGAAAATACATTAGCAAACAGAGAATGCCCCTGTTGCAAACGATAGGACCCCAAGAGCCCCACCCTTGGCGATGTGCCTGTACACGGAGAGGTGGAGCAACACTGAGAGAGCAGAGCTTCAACGTCACATCTCCTCAGTGAAAGTGAAAGTTTGTCTCACAAGACTTCAGAGCTGCGGGTGAGACTAGTCTCTCTGTTTGCCTCTGACACTGCTGCCCTACAAAGACTAAATGTAGTAAATCATTTTGTTACAACAAGAATCTGACGTCATTACGTAAAACAAATATAGAATATTACAAACATACAAACAACATTTAAAATCTGGAACTATAAAACAGGTAAGAACCAAACCTCAGTGACTGCAGACACAGCAAGTCTTAGCTTCAGATGATTTACCTGCTTTTTCCAGCCTGTTTACTGATTGATTTAGTGACCGAGCTTCGTTATCTATCACCTGACAACAACATACAAAAGAGCAGAGGACTGCTGAGTGGCCGTTCCTCCATCTCTCTGCTAGTATACTGAAGAGAGATTACTGTGTGTTAAGTGTTTGCATACCACATGTTCATGCAGTTTTTTGTACATAGCAGTAAATTTAAATTAAAAATACATTACTTTAGAATTCATTATTCAATTTTGCACATGACAATGCGATTGATCGATTAAACTTTTTAATCGTTGCCCAGCACTATAATTAACAATTGTCCATTTTGTCCAGTTCAGACTGAGCAATGGATGAAGCCAGCAGGACAATGGAGGTGGCGGCTCGGCGACCTTTCAGCCTCCGGGATGTTATGCGACTGCCGCGGTGACTCACTCGTCCCTGGTAAGGATTCACATGTTAAGATACTTAATCCATCTCAACCAAACTTTCAGGGTCTCATTCAACAATATTTTCATCTCAGATCTTTGTGATCCTTTTGAATTATTGATCCAGCTTCTCTCAGAGTCATGACAGACTTTCAATTTTTATTGTAATCCCTCACTGGTAACTGTTTCTTGTTTAGAGGAATAAACAGAAGAGGGACAGCTGTACAGTGTGAATGAAATCAAAGCTGAAGCCATTCAAAGATTGCCTCGGTTTAAGTGCTTCCAGTTTTGTTCTAGGTTGGGCATGCAGTGATTTTCTGGTTTGTCTAATGATTTCTGTATTTTGTCATGTCCTGATTTGTGTTTTTTTTTGCATTTGTTCCGTGTTTTGTGTCACTCTTTTTTTCCTGTTTGGTTCAGTATTATCTGGCCCAATCCCAATTTCCGCCCTAACCCCCAAGTCCTGAACTCTCACAGACTTTACTGATATCACTTGGAAAGTGATTGAATGGTCTCAGAGTCTGATCATGACCAGAACCGGATGCGAGTGAACGCTGGCGCAACTTGCTGCCGCTGCTCACCGGTAAAGCTCGCGTCTTTTAACTTGTATCTTTTAACTTTCAGACTATCGTTATGGCTTTATAACTCAATCGCACAGTGTAATTCCTTCATACGGAATACTCTTACGATCTGAACACGATCTGAACAATATGCTACATTCCCAACACACTCCAAAGGACATACTCTGGATTTAATCTGTTGTTCTGGTGTAACCTCTTCTGACCTTAGAGCCGTTGAACTCCCCATATCTGACCATTTTCTCCTCTCATTTACATTGAAACTCACTCTCTCCATTTCTAAAATATCGCGTCTTATTTAATTTCGGAATATAAAGAACATTAATCTTGCCACGTTCACTTCAAGTATCCACTCCTTTTGTTTTCCTGATACCCACAACCTATCCACTCCCGATGCTCTGGTCCCTCACTACAACACTGGACTCCATAACATTCTTAATTCCCTTGCTCCGTTAAAAAATAGATCTGTTTCCTTTTCCTTCTCCGCCCCTTGGTTCACCCCCGACCTTCGTCTCATGAAAGCCCAAGGTCGGCAACTTGAACGTCTCTACAGGAAAAACTGGTCTCACTATCCACAAAGAAATGTACAATAACCACATCTTATGTTACAAGGACTCTATTTACACCAAAACCCACTACTACTCCAGTATAATTACTGAAAAAAAGGAAACTCCAAGTCACTGTTCTCCCTACTTAACAAAATCACCCAACCCAAGGACTTTCTCCTCCCTCACCTGTACACAACACCTTTCTGCAACTCTCTCATTTCATTTCTCACTGAAAAAATTAAAAACATCCACCAGCACCTTCACCTCAGTATCTCTGCCAACTCTCACCCATTCACACATCCATTCTCCTCCTTCCAGCCTCCCACTACCTCAGAAATTACAGAACTCATCAGGAAATCCAAGCCTTCCACCTGTCAACTTGATCCCATTCCCACATAACTTGTTAAAGCCTGCCTTCCCTCCCTGGTTCCCCTCATCTCTGCTATCATCCATTCCTCTCTCACCACTGGAACTGTCCCTACATCATTCAAAACTGCCGCCATTACCCCGATTTTGAAAAAAACTGGCGCAGACCCCTCTAACTTAAATAACTTTCGTCCTATATCCAATTTACCATTCATTTCCAAAATTCTTGAAAAAACAGTTTCCTCTCAACACCATCTTCATCTTTCCCACAATAACCTGTATGAACAGTTCCAGTCCGGCTTCCGTCCCCTTCATAGCACTGAAACAGCACTTATCAAAATCACCAATGACATCCTTGTGGCACCTGATTCTGGACTACTTACCATTCTCATCCTCCTCAACCTGAGTGCAGCCTTTGATACCATCTGTCACTCTGTTCTCCTCAACCGGTTATCTTTTATCGGCATCACTCACACTCCGTTAGACTGGTTCACATCCTATCTTTCTGGCCGCACTCAGTTCATTCAATTTAAGTCTTTTATATCCTCTCCCTCCCGCATCACTTCAGGTGTGCCTCAGGGCTCTGTCCTGGGGCCCTTACTTTTCATCATTTATCTCCTTCACCTGGGCAATATCTTCCGCAAATTTAACATTCAATTCCATTGTTACGCCGATGACACCCAGCTCTACCTCTCGACCAGACCATCGTCCTCTCTCCCCACCACCTCCCTCACTGAGTGTATCTCGGAAATAAAAACCTGGTTTACCAATAATTTCCTCAAATTAAACAGTGATAAAACTGAGGTCCTTCTCATTGGAAGTAAATCCACTTTATCCAAAACTGACAGCTTTTCTCTTATCATTGACAATTCCTCCGTTTCACCCTCCCCCCAGGTTAAAAGTCTGGCAGTCATCCTTGATAGCACTTTATCCTTTCAGCCCCATATCAATAACATTACCCGGTCTGCCTATTTCCATCTACAAAACATCAATCGCCTTCGCCCCTCCCTTACCCCCCACGCTGCCGCCTTTTTTGTTCACAGTCTTGTCACCTCCCGCTTGGACTACTGCAACTCTCTGCTTTTCGGCCTCCTTCACAAATACCTTCACAAACTTCAACTGGTCCAGAATTCAGCTGCCTGCATCATAACTCAAACACCCTCCATCCACCACATCACTCCTGTTCTCCAGCAGCTTCACTGGCTCCCGGTCCAGTCCCGTATCCAATTCAAAGACCTTCTGTTAACATTCAAGGCCATCCACAACCTTGCCCCTACATATTGGTCTGATCTCCTGCAGGGTCCAACTTCCACCCGCTCCCTTCGATCCTCTTCCTCCAAACACCTGTCTGTCCCCCTGCTTGTCTCACCACAATGGGGAGCAGAGCATTCAGCCGCTCTGCCCCCGTCTCTGGAACTCTTTACCACCTCACCTTAGAAACATCGATTCATTCTCCCATTTTAAATCGCAACTCAAAACACATCTGTTTAAAACTGCCTACCACAATTTTGCTTTTATCTTTTTTTAATGTTCTGTTTTCTAGCTTTGCTGCCTTTAAATGTTTTGCACCCCTGTACGGTGTCCGTGAGTGCCAAGAAAGGCACCTTAAATAAAATGTATTATCATTATTATTATTAAGGGCTCAAAATACTGTAAACAGGAACGGGACAGCATTTTGCCACATCACGTTACCTGGAAGACGCTGAAACATGCATTGCACACATTTTGTTAATGTTTTTGCCTGATTTTTTTAGTCTTGCAGGCTCTCCTACAGAGTGGAGGAGAGGTGAATGTCAATATATATTTGTCAATAATCAATGCACTATTGTTGGTTAAACAGCATCATTAAGCAAACACTAAAATAAATGGTTGAATACAATAAGTGTGAAATAAGGTGGTTGCATTCCTCTGACTTCATGTGTTCTATGTACCATCTTAAGTTTAGCAAAATTGGAACAATTTTAACATCGGCGTTGGTGTCGATGCTTGATTGTTTACCTTTTTCCTTGTTCTTCTCACCCCCGTGTTTCACGTCATACCGCTATGAACTGTGGGCAGTTCCCTCAGGCAAAGTTTTCAGAAATGCTGACTTACGAAAAGGGTCTAAAAAGGGCTCAAAATGTCTGCGAGAGAGCCCTCGTGCACTTGACGATTTGACAGTAGGATGGTCCTCACAGACTTCCCGGAAACGTGCCTCAAAGTCTGTGAGTCTGGACATTGGGATTGGGCCTCTGTCACTGTTCTCTGAATCTGCTTCTAGTCTGTGTCTACTCTGATTGCACTGATGTGTCTCAGCTTTGCTTGGTTACCCTGCCTACCTGGTATGTGATGTTCTTTGTTAGTATTTAAGCCCTCAGTTCTGTTCAGTCTTTGTTGTCTCCTCATCGCATGTTAAATGTTCTGCTGGTTTCTAGATTATTCTGTGTGGCACCTTTTGGATCAATTGCCCTCTTTGGATTTTGAGTTTTTGAAATAAAAAAGAAGAAACATCCTGCTTGTCTATGTCTGCATTTGGGTCCAACCTGCTACTTGTCCTGCCTCTGCAGTCCTGATGCAAGAACCACGTTTCCAACAAAAGTACCAACAACTTTTTAGTCCACAGATCTCCTTTCAAGGAACTAAAAGGTTCCTTCAGCCCATTGCTGTGTCCGTTTCCACCGTGGTCTAAAGACCTGCGCAGATTAGGCAAATTAACCAGCTGATGTAGGCTGTCGGCGTACTCCGTAGAAAGTGATTGACTGGCACCATTATTTATTAACCACTATCCATGAGCAAAATTTATAAATGAACATCAGATTTGATTGGAATACAATAAAAAACTATAGGCTTTGCTTGACCATTAAAAACAGTTTTTTATGTGGGAGTATAATTGAGACACACACAAGATTCGTAGCTCCGGGGTATAATTCCTTTGGTGGAAACGTGGCTAATGCTTGCTGTGAACAGAATATAAATTGATGAGCCTGGCCAAAGAATTACCAAAGATGCATTTGGTTCACAAAATATTTTATTTTAAGTATGGTACTGAGATTCATCACATTAAATTCAGTTTGCATGCTGTTATGATGTATCAATAGCTTCTACTGTTGGCTGGTTCAGGAAGCTAAACTTGATTTTTGCTTCTTCTTTTGCAGGAATTACACTGTGGGACCATGAAGCCCTGACAAATCATATCAGAGAAAGAATGCAAAACTATAATGACTTTGGTATAGTTGCATCTGAATCAATTGAGGACAAATCTTCAGCACTTAATGTTGAAGCTTCCCTGAAGGCAAGTTTCTTTAGTGGACTGGTTGAGGTTGGAGGATCGGCCAAATACCTGAACGACAGTAAGACTTACAAAAATCAGGCCAGAGTAACTCTGAAGTACAAAAGTACCACAAAGGTCCAGCAACTGTCGATGAATCACCTTGGAACAGCAAATGTGAAGCATCCATATGTCTTTGATAAAGGATTAGCAACACATGTAGTCACAGGTATTCTTTATGGGGCACAAGCCTTCTTTGTCTTTGACCATGAGGTGTCAGAAAAGGAAGATCATCAAGACATTGAGGGGAACTTAAAGGTGGTGATCAAGAAAATTCCCAGTGTTGCTATAGATGGGGAAGGTTCCTTAAAAATGGAAGACAAGGACAGAGCAAATGTTGAGAATTTCTCCTGCAGATTCTTTGGAGACTTTTCTCTTGAAAAAAGTCCTGTGTCCTTTCAGGATGCAGTAGAAGTCTACCAAAGCCTGCCAAGATTACTGGGAGCCAACGGAGAAAACGCTGTACCAATGAAAGTCTGGCTGTTGCCACTGACAAATTTAGATTCTTCTGCTGCAAAACTGGTCCGTCAGATAAGTATAGGATTAGTTCAGGAATCACAGAGAGTCCTGGAGGACTTCAGTGAGCTGGAGATGAGGTGCAATGACACAATGAGAACCACCACCGCACAGCAGTTCCCACAGATTGGCACAAAGATTAAAACCTTTAAAGAGCTCTGAGTTCAAGCTGGGATTCCAACATACCTTGGCAAAGAAACTTCCATCAATCTGAGGAGGAGGAGAAGAGGAGGCTGTGCTCGCAGAGATCCTGAAGAAGAGACATTCTTCTCCTTTCAACAGCAAAGACCTGAACCAGTGGATGGACTGTAAAGAGAGAGAAGTCTGCATCTTAAAATCTTTCACCAACATGATGAAAAACACCAAGATCATCCCCTCTCAGAAAGTTCTTAATGAGCAAATTTTCAGTACAGAGCATGCTGTGTGTTTTGTTTTCACCTCCCTGGGAAGTGCTGAACCGTACCTCTCAGCTTTATCAAACTACTTAAAACAAAGACCCGAACCAGACGACCCTCAAGATGCACATATTCGAGATGTAGAGAAGGAACAATGGTTCAGCTCAAAAGAAATAACAGATGCATTGAGGCATAAAGCAAAGCTCTTCAGTGAATTTGCAGAGGCCAACAAGGAGAACAAGAACATTAAGTTCTTGACAGTGGGATTAACAAATGAGACACAGAAAGGTTCAAGCATCTACCTTTACAACGGCGGCTTTTCTGTCAGTGAGAACTTTGAGCCGCCTTCAAAGCCTGAAACAATAACAGCAAGTGACATAAAGCACAACAGTGTGACACTGAAGATTTCTGCGCCCAGATTTGGAGCAGAGAACATCACCTCCTACTCTGTAGAGTACTGTGTCAGAGGAGAGGATGGATGGCAACAAGAGACAGCATCAAAAGCTGGAGAAGTCACAGTGAGCCCTCTGAGTCCTAACACAGAGTATATGTTCAGATGCAGAGCAGTGACCTCAGCAAGTGTTGGGCCGGCCAATGAAGCCAGTGGTTCCATTAAAACCTTACCTTGCAGCCCTCCTGGAAAACCTCAAGTTGAACCAAACTCAAGTGAGATCTCAGTCAGCTGGGAGAAACCTGCTGAGCTTGGACAAGGTGTCCAGATTTTGAGCTACATCGTGGAGTACGCCAAAACAGACAACGGGGTGAAAGAGGAAGATCTCCAATGGAAGCAAATGATGTCGAGAGCTGAAAAGGCGATCATTTCAGGGCTTCAGCCAGAGACAGAATATGTTGTCAGGGTCAGATGTGACTGTGGTGAAGCTGGAAGAAGCAAGGAAAGCATCTCTGTTAATGTCTGCACAACAAAATGTGAATTTGCACGTCTTGCCGAATTCCTCAAACATAGAAGCAAGAATTTAAATTCTAAATCCCCTTCAGTTTACAAACTGCCTCTGAAGGAAGAAGATATGGACATAGATGGATGCTGAAAGTATAACTTTGGCAAAGAAAGCATGAGACAAAATCGCACAATAATGCTTCTTGGAGCAACTGGATCTACATTATTGGTGTTGAGTGGAAGGACAGTTTCAGATTTAAATTAATTGATGAGGATCAGTCGAGATCACAAGCTGAAAGCCAGACCTCTGAAGTCACTGTGTACAAAATCAACCACCAGGAGGGTTTTAAAACAGAATACTCTCTGACCATTGTTGACACTCCAGGGTTTGGAGATACAAGAGGCATAGAAAGAGACAAACGGATCACAGAACAGCTGTGTAATCTCTTCTCTGCTCAGCTTGGTGTCAGTGAAATTGACGCTGTGTGTTTTGTAGCTCAGGCTTCTTTAGTTCGACTCACACCAACACAGAAATATGTGTTTGACTCTGTGCTCTCAATCTTTGGCAAAGATATGGCAGAAAACATCAGGGTTCTGGTGACATTCGCAGACGGCCAGCGTCCACCAGTTCTAGAGGCAATCAATGCTTCAGGTGTCCCATGTCCTAAAACAAGAGACGGGCTGCCAGTTCACTTCAAATTCAATAATGCAGCTTTGTTTGCAGACAACAAATCATCTGCAGCAGGCAGCATGAGTGGGGATGATGAGGATGAAGATGGAGGCTTTGATCAGATGTGTTGGAACATGGGGACAAAAAACATGAAGAGGTTCTTTGCTGCTTTGAATCAAATAGAAACCAAAAGCTTGACGATGACGAAGGAGGTCCTCAGAGAAAGAAAGCAGCTCGAGAATTCAGTTGAAAAATTGCAGGAGCAGGTTAAGGTTCAGTTAGCCAAGCTTGAAGAGATAACAAAGACCTCAGCCTCAGAAGCTAATGCACATGTCCAGGTATTCGCTGAAAGAAGGCTGAATATGATCATGTTCAGACTGAGGTGATGAAACTGATAAGGAGCTCTGCTATGTGTCTAAACAGACTTAAACAGATAGCACTGAAGCCAGATCCTCTCTCCACTCCAGAGTACATCGACATGCTGATTAAGGAAGAGAAATCTTGTTACGGTGGCAGCCCGGCTGACGGTGAGTGCCTTGGTTTTCCCCTTTTTGTTCAGTGTTTCTGTTTTTTCCGTATACTCTGCCTGCTCCCCTGTGTTTCCTTCCCTGTGTTCTCTCTCTCTCTCCGCTCCTGAGCCCAGCCAACGATCCGCACCTGCTCCACATCAGCCACCTCGTCAACCTGCCACACCTGCCACTAGTCAACCTCATCTCTGCCAGTATTTCTACCCCGGTTCTTCAGTCAGACTCTGCTTGATCGTCGTTGCTCCATACCCGGTGCCACTTCTGTCTTCAAGCTCTCGTGTTTCTTGTTTACTTCCCCCACGTTATCCCTGTGCCTAGTCCTTGTGTCTCTAACCTTGTCTTTCTGTCTTCTTCCTCCCAGGTTCACTCACCCTCCTCCGTACAGTCAGCTGGGCTCGCCATCCGGTCCTCTCCTCCCTGGGCTTCCCCCCACGGCGTCCTCCCTGCTCTCCCTTGTTACCCGGCTCCCTGGTTCCTAGCCTCCTCGCTTCCCTGGCCCCAGTGTTCCCCGGCTCCCTGGTTCCTAGCCTCCTTGGTTCCCCGTCCCTGTGCTTCCCCGGCATCCTCCTCTCCCTCCACTCCATTCCTCACCACCTCATTATTCAATAAACCTTCACCCTGCGCTCTGCATTTGGGTCCTCTCTGTCCCCACACCACACCATAACAAATCTGAGGCCAAGCCAGGCTGGAAGCAACGAGTTCAGTCCCTGAGAGCCATGAGAGAAAAAGCAGAGTACATGGCTAAAGTAGACAGAGGAGAGAAACTCCTTTAGTCCATAGTGATAAAGAATATGAGCAAAGCTGAAAAGTGAAAAGAGAGAAGAGATTGATATTTTTTTCATTAAAGTGTTTAGATATATAGATTTACATTGTTCAGTACAGCTTCATAAACATGAATATCAGCTTCTTGCTTAGTTCTAAAGTTTTTCTGCTCTTCAATTTTCTTTGACATTTGAAAACAATGGTTAAATGGCGTTATTGATTTATTAAAGGAGACTTATTATGCTATTCCGTATTTTATGACTTATCTACAGTGTTACAATGTTGGATGTTCATGTTAATCATGGCTATAGAATAAACAGAGGAGGGACAGCTGTACAGTCAGCATGAGATCAAGAAGCCACTCAAAGATTAAATTAAATTCTTGCTGCCAAAGACACAACCCCAGATATCCCCGATTCAAAGTATACCTCAGGTACTCCAGGTTAGCCTGACCATGACATCAGCATCACACTGCCAGGTTCACATAAGATTTTAAACAGCACATTTTCACGTATGGTGGAAGTGATGGTAAAACTTTCTCTTTAATCTTTATTGAAATCACTTTCTTCTTCTCCTTCGGGCTTGTATGATGTAACAACACAAGGTGCTTTGAGATGTCTGCAGCTGATTTTTGCCGACTTGATAGTGTAACGTGAGCTGCAGGTTATTGCAGGGGCGGGGAATAAAAACAGCGCCGCCAAGTCAGATACATTCTACCAGCTAACTACTTCAGCTGAATTTGTGCGCGCACACACACAGTGAAGGCTTAAACCCCACGGTGGACAAAGCACTGTTTGATTGAAGATCACACTACAGACATGGTCTTTCTCCCTATTGCTCAGCTCACTAAAATTGCTTAAAATAAGAGATACAGACACAGATGATCAGGTATAAAGCGCAAACATGCATTAGGCTAAATGAAGGGTGTAGCTGTGTTGAAAAAGGCATTAGGGGATTAGTATCTTACACTTAGCTCAAAAAGACAAAGAACAAGTGGGGAAAGTATTTGCAGACTGTTTTGAAGAAATCTTCAACACAGAAACATAACTGGAGGCTCTGGGGTCCTCCCCCAAAAAATTTTTGAGCAACAAACCCTTCTGGTGATTTTTTTTTTTGCACCAATGTCTGCATTTACTGGTGGAAATGTTTTTATTCATGTAAAGGGAAACATTCAGGGGCCAGGTGATAATTCAAAATGTAAATATATTGTATATAACATACTGCAGTAAGGCTCTCAGGCTTTTTGTAATTGCTTTCAGAAATGTAGCCTATTCTCTTATAGATCAATGTTTCTCATTTAATATCCAATCCAATCCAACAAGTCATTTTAAATGTTTCCATGTGCACAGTAATGTCACAGCTAATATCCTGGGACGTAGAAAGGTAGATGCTTTACTCCAAATAGTTTCACTGAATGAACCTGAACTGTGTGTGAAAACACAGCATATTATTTAACATTAGAGGAGTTAAAGATAAGTTATGCTGCTGTGTAAATGTGCACAGTGTCTCTCTTCATAGTGAGACGCTTCATCCTATTTCACCCACACGGAAATTCACTTAATTCACAAAACTCTGCCTTCAAACAGCGGTGCTCTCAGTCATTGCGTGCACGCGAGGTTTTCATGTGCTTCATGTGTTTGCCCAAGTGTGGACAGTGATCGGGAAACAGTTTTCAACTTGTGGATTGCAATGGTGTAATCAGCTGCGTCCGCATGTTCGTAAAGCCTTCGTTTTTATTTAGCTTGTTATCAGTGTTTTTTATTTAATTTTTTTTTATAATAGGCTATAGGCTATATATATTTACTAAGTCATCTCATAGCTGGTTACACAAGGTTTCACAACCTTGCAAAATAGTATTTTGTACATGGTCACTGTCCTCAATTAAAATTAAGTTATAATCTGAGTGTATTTTAATGTGGAGCCAGTAGATAGAAATTTATTTTCTATTAATAAAATCTTGAGAATTGTCCAGCTTTGATTTACTCTGGCGTGTTTTCTAGTTTTAGTTATTTTAAACATACATGTTTTAATAACTTCCAGTGTTGTGTTTTGGTGGATTGGTGTTTTACATTTGTAATTATTGTGTCTTCTCTTCTTAAATGCCATTCATAAATATCAGAATACATTAATAGTTTAATGTATGACATGTTTAATCAGTAATGCTGTTTATCTGAACAATAAATAATTATGAATACAACTGCATAAAATGTTATTCATTATATTGTCAACCAGATGAGACCATATAAAATGTGTAAATACTCCATTCTGCTGGACACAACATACTGTATGAGAGTAAGGACTTGCTAATGTGCCTGCTCAGCAGCCTGTAAGCTGTATAGTGGTATTCCTGAGCATAGGGACACAATAGCTACAGCTAAACCTCATGAAATGATCATCGTCAGAATCGGGTTTATTGCCAGGTATATTTTCACATACGGGGAATTTACCTTGGTATAAGTTGGTGCTTACAGTACACATTAACATAAACAGAAATATAAATATATAAAAAGTAAGGAGATCAAAACATTTACAAGTATACAAAAAATACAATAACACTATAATACAATGCTGACAAAGTTCATAACATGGGCATATTTAAATATGGACAATGTTCAGTTTCTTGTAATACAGAAACAGAAAAAACCTGTATGGCTGCAGTTTACTATTTATCTTCATAGCTCATAGTGAGCCAACTTTAAATGTAGTAAATGTAGAAGATCAGTAATACGATTTCATTCTATCTGTAGGCCTACACTAAATAGCACAGTTCAACAGACTAGAGTAATAGATAGTATAAGAGCACCATAAAACGTAGTGGGAGTTCATGTGTAGAGAGCATGATGCAAATGAATGACTCATAACAGCTGATGATGATGCTGGTCAGATTCCGGTTGCCATGGTAATTGAGTACATTAACTATTAACCACACCCCCATTCTCACAGAAAATGTCGGTTAAAACTTGCAAGCTGCTACAATCTCACTCCTTCTGAAACCACTTTGAACAATTTTTGTCCTTTAAGTCTTTTGAATAATGACTATAAAGTGTTTTCTGGCCCTTCTCCTAGAGAAAGTTATCACCTCTTTGGAGGAAAGAGTCCAGGTAGGATTCATACCAGGCAGACTTTCAGCCAACAATGTGAGAAGACCTTTTCAATCATGCTAAGAGTAAGTCTTACATCATTGCATCAATAAACAGTGAAAACTTTCTATATAATACATTTTGATAAAGTTATTTGTTACTCAGATTTCTGAGTGGACACACCTGAGCTTTAGGGGAGTGCAGCTGGCTGACTGAGCTATGTTGGAGCGTTTTGATTTGGATTCGTTTGTAGCCAATCCGACCCTTGAGAAAATTAACGCCTGTCGTAAAGAGGACTTAATTTGTATAGCCACCCATTTGGGAATCACGGTTGCCAAATATTTATTGTAAAAGGATCTTCGGATCCGGATTATTTATGGCTTGGTAGAGCAGGGAGAGATTGTGCTACCTGAGCAGCAGCACTTGCAGCTTCAGCTGGATGTTAGGAGGCTGGAGCTGGAAATGGAGGTTGGCAAGGCCGTGAGACTGCAGAAGCTTGAGCTATAAACTCCAAGGTGGAGCAGGTTCCACAGTCTGCCTCAGGTATGCCACAACCCTCTCCCTCCTCTGATACAGATATTGAGTCAGCTAAAATTAATTTTGATGTAGGTAAGCATATAGCTTTGGTACCAACCTTCCGTGAATCTGAAGTGGATTCCTATTTTTGCGTTTTTGAGCCCATTGCTGCTTAGTTACAGTGGCCGCCTGGAGTTTGGGCTCTCCTGCTCCAGTGCAAGCTCCAAGGTAAAGCTCAGGAAGCCATCACCACGTTACCTCTGGAGGACAGAGTAAATTATGAGAACCTGCCACTTTGCGCATTTATGAGTTGGTTCCTGAAGCGTACCAACAGAGATTTAGAGAGCATAATAGAGAGCAGGGCCAGACGCACGTTGAGTTCGCTAGGGAAAAGGGCGTGCTGTTTGATAAATGGATTGCTGCCAGTCAGGGAACTAATGCTTCTGGAGGACTTTAAGAAGTGTCTCCCTGACAGTGTTTAGGAATGACTGTAAGTGTTACTACTGCCATCAGAGCGGACATGTAATCGCTAACTGTTACACATTGAAATGTAAGGAGCAATCTCCTAGAGTTTCCCAGCCTATGGGTGCTTGATTCCCACATACTTAGTCATAGACATGTGTGTAGAGACGTAGAGGCCTGCTTTGTTTTCGAGGCATGTATTTCACTTACCGGGTTGCCTGCTGACCAGCGCTTAGTGAAAGTGTTACGAGATACTGCTTGTTCTCAGTCAGGGGTTTTAGCCTCAGAGTTGCCCTTCACTGATCAGACTGCCTGTGGTTTTGGTTCCGTACTGTGTGGCATCGAAATGGGATATGTTCCCCGGCTGGTGCACCAGATACATGTACAGTCGGACTTAATTACTGGTTTCTTCCCAGTAGCAGTGTGTCCTGAGCTGTGTGCCCAGCGTTTAGTACTCCTGATGGGTAATGATATTGCTGGAGACAAGGTTACCCCTACACTAGAGGTCCTGGTAATGTAACTCCCCCTGATAATACTGATTTGGTTAAAATGTTCCCTGCCTGTGTAAAAATTCACCTGAATGCAGGAAATTAAGTGTTTAATGACAAAAATGTCCTGGGACCCCCAGACCCCCACTAAATAATTGGCTCCTACATTGCTAAAGGAAACCTACACTCTTGCTTATTATAAACTATAACATTCCATATGTTCTCTAGAATTAAAAGAAATACAGTCTCTGGTTTGACACATAGATTCTGTGGGGAAGACTCCTAGGTTTGGTCAAAATTAAGGCCATCACGTCTGGAGGTTGGCAAGTGTCCTGATCAGACTGATCTGACCATGATTAGTGACTTGGCTTTTCATCTACACAAACATGTGTCTGTTGACCTTTTAAAACAAAACTCCTGAGGATTAAAGAGCGATGACCCCAACCCCAGCGGAGGGATATGACACAGAAGGCCTAAAAGGAATCGACCACCTATACTGGATCTCACTCCAAACTAAATTGAAAAGGTGGCAGCCCTGCAACTATGACATTTAACAAATCAACTGGACCAGGCATCATGGCGGGTGTGGTATGGCCCAGAGGAGAGGTACGAGGGATAGGAGCCATGTTGGCCCAGCTTTTACCTAATGCTGCTCTTAAAGGTCCATTCTGGAAAAAATGGGACTCATTTGGCCAAGCAATGGAAAGACCTGCCCCATCAACATCCCAGATCAAGCAGTCGGCGGGTGGTCCGTGTTCCAAGCTGTCAGTGCAAGACTCCGGCCAGATGACAGGAGGTGGACTCAGTCAAAATGGACTCTGTTTCCCAAATGTCAGACTTTTTAATGTGTCGATGAAACCAGATTATCGATGCTGCTGGAAGCTATATACATGTACATACATAAATAACTGTATTGTTTTAATGCATTTTATATATTGTATGTTACCATATTTTAATACATATTGAATTTTCAAATTCTGTTTGTGTAGCATGAAGATACTACAAACTTTTAGAAAGTTTTGTTATTACAACCTTGTGTTGTATAATGACAAACTTTGTACCTTGAACTTTGGTTTATGACCAAATACCTGCAGAACTAATGACATTTCCATCAGCCTCAGCTTAATGTTAGCATGCTAATATGCAACTCAGATGGTAAGCATGAATAAATATTACAACGGCTAAACATCATCATGTTAGCATATTCACTATGAGCCTTTTAGCATGCTGGTGTTAGCATTTAGCCAGTACAGCTTCACAGAGCTGCTAGCATGGCTGCAGACTCTGAGTCTTGTTTTTCCTCCCTTTTATACGTCAGTCTACTGGTCACACCTTTTCTGAGAAATCAGCCTGATTCTCTTCTGCTTCTCCTTCTGTTAATGAATAAAGATCAGATGTTGTTTGTTCCTCAGACACAATATAAAAGCAGAAACCACAGAACAGCCTCAGAGGATCAGAAAACTTTCTACTGTAAGTATCCTAAAGCTTTTTTGTTGTTTACGTGCCATATCATCCAAAGAAAATGACCGTATTCTGATTTACTTTTCCTTAAACAAATATAAGAGCAAGAGAAAGATTATATAAAGGGTAGACGAAAACTGAACTAAATACTAGTTTGTAGGTTTAGGTTAAGTGACGGTGCAGATACATTTCAGTCCAGCTTTTATTGAATTGACATATACAGCCTCAACAATCAGACCAAGCTAACACAGTGCTAATAATAATCTTTTTACTTGTTAAGCACTTTTCAATAAAACCAGTTTAAATAAATCAGGAGATATAACATCATACAAGTCAGTTAAAATCCTGTTTTAAAAAGTGTGTTTTTATCCAGTAACTGTGGATTGTTAATGTTAATTCATTTAACAGTTTAAGCGCCATGAAAGCAAAGTCATCTTTAGTTGCAATTCTAGACTTGGGACCTCTGAGACGAAGCCTTGTACATAAAGGCTTGGCTTATGAAGCATTAGCTGTATTGTGTCCACTAATTATGTGTCCAAACGAAAGCTTGAACAGAACAAAGCCAGGAAGTATCAACACCTGTATCAGATGTAAGACTGCCACACCCCTCTTATCTATGTTCTTTCTACACAGAGTTTTCCTGCTCTAGTTACTTATTGAAGGTGATTACACTGCATGACCTGAGAGCAAAGGAAGAAACACTTTGTGCACAGGCTACAGTCATGAATTTCAATTCAATTCAATTTTATTTATATAGCGCCAAATCACAACAACAGTTATCTCAGCAGCTTTTCATAAAGAGCAGGTCTAGACCGAACTCTGAAGTTATTTACAGAAGCCCAACAATTCCCACCAAGAGCAGCACTAGGCGACACAGGCAAGGAAAAACTTCCTTTGAAGGACAAATGACTTTTAATGCTGCAGGTAAAGCTACAGAGCAGGCTGAAAGAGGGACGAAGGTTATAGGTCAGTGATCTTTATTCTGTCACTCATCAAGCTTTAATGCTTCTACCATGGTTAAGTACGTTGCCTGAACAGTGAGAGGTGGAGCAACACTGATAGAGGAAACATCACGTTCTTCAGTGAAAGTGAAAGTTAGTCTGAAAGACGGCAGAGCTGCAGTTGAGTCGAGTCTCTCTGTTTGTCTCTGACTGCTCCAGTCAATATTAAATAGCATAAATATATTTCTGCAGGCTATTTGTTTTCTTTAACAAATTAGTTTCCTGATCAGAGAGCTGCTGTCAGCTCATCCTGACCGATCCTGTCTGAGTGTCTGGAGACTGAAATAATCAGTGATGAATGCTGCTGCACCTCGCACACAGCGTCTTTCTTAATAGGGACACGATTCATCCCATTTCACTGCATTTCACCCATCCACCCCCGTTACTCTGCAGAAGGTTCATTTTTATGACAAAGAGCAACCTGATCCGTGGCTATAACTCTACACATCACTTGAACATCCCACTATCAGAATAATGCTTCTATTAAACAGCAGTGAAAGTATCTCAAAGTAACTCAAAGTAGTGCAGTAAGCATTACAATTCAGAGACAGTAATACTGTAATACAACTAATTACTTTAAAATGACAGTAACTAATAATCTATAATGTATTAGGCTTTGGAACTAACTTGCCCAGCACTGTTTATTATTAAAGTGCTGTGTTGAATGTTTCCTCTGTTCTGCTGAACTCAGTTTGTTTTAATGCCAAAAGTTAACTCAGCTGATCTCTCATCAAACTGTCTCTCCTGAGATTATTTGAGTTTTATCTAATGGTTTAAAGGACAGGAACACATTTTTAAGTCTGTCTCTATGCAATCAGTGTCTGATTTTCAAAACTGACCAGTTTTAGGATGTTACGCTGGACTTGTTAGAGAGTTCTGGTTTTAGACTCATAAAGCCTATTACAGATATCACATGTGATATTAAAATAGAGTTGTTTGACCTGACCAGCAGCAGCAGCAGCAGTAGAAGGTGGTGTTTGAAGCAGTGAGCTGTAGCAGCCACCAGAGGGCAGCATGGTACAGGTTTGATCCCTGACAGCAGCAGCAGCAGACAGATGAAGAGTTCCTGCTGAGGTTCCAGCTTTTTCACATTCCTCTAGAAACTTCAGACTCACTGAGGATCAACTCTTCTTTGTCAGTCAGTTCATCATAACCATGAAATCACTAACAACAAGAAGCACTTTGATATGTATCACCGTCCTTGTTTATTTATTTTATTTATTTATGTATTTATCATAAACCAAGTTTCTGTTACATTACTGAGGTCACTGCTTTACTGCATGGAGAGTGCTGCCTCACAGTAACTTCACAAAATAATCAGAAATGCTAGAATTCCCTTATTGTGACCATTCTGACAGTAATTCCACATGTATGGGTGTAAGTGCAGCTTTCAGTAAAATACATTAACATATTGAAGTAAATGCTTTAAGAGGTAGTCCAAGTTTATATGTGTAGCACATTTCGACAACAAGGCGAGTCAGAGTGCTTCATAGGGCAACAATATAAAAAGACATTTAAAATCAATTAAAGAAAAGGTAACCAGAAAATATAAACAAGATAAAACAGTCAAAGTTCCATTGCAGTGTGGAGTCAAACAGGAAAGTCTTCAAGAGACCTGCAGTTTTCTGGGAGTTTGTTCCAGATATACGGAGCGTAAAAACTGAACGCTGCTTCTCCTTGTTCAGGTTTGACTCTGGGGACAGAAAGCAGACCTGATCCCAGACGACCTGAGATGGTTCATGGTGCAGAAGTAATGTACACTATATTGCCAAAAGTATTGGGACACCCTACGGATTAAGAATGGGATGTGGCAATATAGTGTATTTTGGCCCTAAACCATTCAGTGCTCCATAAACATTAATATTTTAAAGTTAACCGTTTGACAGGCAGGAAGCCAGTCTGAAGACCTCAGAACTGGAGTGGAAAAAAGGAAGATGGCCGACGTGTAGTCGCACGATACACATCGCGTCTCAATACCACAAGTAATTATGCAGTCAAACTTCTTCTAAGAACATGTAAGAGCATATAATTTGATTTGAACATTACTACCTACGACATAAATCACCAGACCACTATACCACATGCTCAATCATGCCTAGACCTTCTAAGAGTAAAACAGACGCCGCTGACCCGGCATCTGCTGAAGACTGCGGGGCTCTGACTCTGGCGTCCATCGCCAAACTTCTCGAAGAAAACCGAGAAGTATTAACACTGGATTTTAAAGAAACGCTTGCCAAGCTTGAGCATAAACTGGATCGAATTCATGATACTGTTGCAGCGCATTCAGTGACGATCGGCGAACTCGAGAAAAATGCAACACAACAAGATTCGCGCTTTTGGCAACACTGGAAGCAAATTGTGTTAAATTAAGTGACAGCAATACCAAGCTACTCGCGAAAGTAAGTGACTTGGAATCCCGGTATCGTCGACTTCATATCAGGGTGGTTGGCCTACCTGAAACCATCGAAGCGCAGCAACAGCCGACAGTCTTCTACTCCAAAATGCTGGCCGAGGTGTTTGGACACATCCTCGATTCCCCGCCTGAGTGTGAATGGGCTTATCGAACTCCATCTGCCAAACCGCAATCAGGTCAGAGACCGCGGTCGGTCATTATCCGCCTCCACAAGTACCTCGTAAAGGAGAAAATTATCCGCGAAGCTCGGGCCAAAAGAGGCCAGTTGAAGTTCCAATCCCATCCCATCTCCGTTTACGAGGATTATCCACCTGAAATTGTGGCGCAACGGAAGGAATATAGCGAGGTGATGTCGGAGCTGTACAAACGCGGACTTAGACCAACGCTTCTATTCCCTGCCAAACTTTTTATTAAACCCAAGGAGGGAGGTAGGATGTACTTTTCTTCGGTTCCAGAAGCAAAGCAATATGTTAAGACATTGCCTTAAACTGGCTGGCTGGTGAACTATGCGGTTATTTGAACAGGCTGCATATCAGAGATTGACTATTTAACTATACTCATAAATGTGGGAGTGAGATTACCATCAAATGGTCATACCTGTCAAGTATCCCGTTTTGGCCGGGAAATTCCCGTATTTTACCCTTCTTTCCCGCCGTCCTCCCCGTATTAGTATTTTCCCGTAAATCTCCCGTATTTTAACCTGCGTTATTAAAACTAATAATACCCATGCAACGCTGCGCAGGGCTGACTTAAGGTGATGCATGTTGGACTTAAAATAAGGTATGCTGGTGTGACGGAAGCCAGTGAAGCTGTGCAGTGAGTAAACCTCACTCGCCGACACATTAAGAGACGCACTGGGGACCAATGCTAGCACCCAATAATTTTAGCCTCCTCGTCAGTGTGTCCGCCTCCCGTACCCGAGGTCGCCGGTTCGAGTCAGGACCGTGCAGTAACCTACGTACTCGGGGTCAGCCGGTTACACTGGTTAGAAGCTTAACAGAAAAGTTATGTGAAATTAAAAGAAAAACTTTAAAAGAAAAGCAATATGTGGAATGAAAATAAAATGTAAATGTAAAGACAAGCAATGTTAAATGAACAGAAAATATGCAAATAAGCATTTAAATAAATGCTCTTCATATATACCCTTTTGTGTTTTCATTTAGGCTATAACACCCGTCTTAAAATTTAAGAGATACTGGAGCTTGGTTGGGGTGGGGGGACTGCTCGCGGTGGGCACCAGAAAATTTCCCCTTATTTTCAAATCCAAAACTTGACAGGTATGAATGGTACAAATGTGTCAATTTGTGCCCTATATAAATCTACTTGTGGCTGTGAGTGGGTGTGGATGTGAGGGTGTGTGTGGGTGTCAATGGAGCACGGTGCAAAAGAGAGTGCATCTAGGAAAATGTGTATGTAGTTTCTTTGATTTTTTGTTGTACTTAGGATTGAATGCTTCATGTTAGGGATGCAAATTATCGATTAATTCATTAATCATTAGTTGATTGACCTTATCGATCGATTAACGATTAACTGATAAGCGGCTATTTTCCTGAGAATGTAAATTTCTCACGGTGTCAATAGTGTCTTTAACATAAAAAAAAACAATATTGCTTACATACTGAATAAAAATGCATGTTATATTGCTCAATTAATGTTTTATTGTAACAGTTGGGATACGGTACAGTTACTGGCATTTGTGTAGTTTAACAAAATTAATTATACACAGAAAATCAAAATACATAAAAAATAATTGTGCACTTGCTCACCTGTTGCATGTGAAACATTAAGCAACATAAAATTAAATTTAAATAAAAATCTATATGGGTAGGCTTAGCCTACACTATATTAAGCCTACATATAATAATCTATCTGGTAGATGACTTGTATGAAAAAACTTGAAACATTAGGAGCAGCACTTATAATCCCCCTTGGTCTGAGAAAGGTAACAGTAAGATTACTAGACCGGGAAACTTCAAATATAGAACTGAACACAACTTAAATCATCCCTGAGGAAGGTGAACTCAAAATTAGAGGGTGTCCCTTAGAATAGTCAAATGAAGATATAGGCTACCTCTCCTGAAACAAAAACATTCCTGTCTCAGTGTGTTTTGAATAGGCTCCTGACCTAGACCCCTATATTTTTGTTCAAGAATATAAGCATATTAACATGGTCAGGAGTAAGTCGTGTGCGCAGCCTGTTTACAGTGAGACCAGCTGCTGAGAATACACGTTCAGATGGGACAGACGTGCCCGGTATGCACAGATATCGTCTTGCCACATTTGCCAGCCTCGGAAATCTTCCTTCATTGACTTTCCACCATTCTGTGGGACTGGAATCAAGGAGTGGTGAAGGATCCTTCAGAAACATGTCCACTTCCATTTCTATGTCATCGTTGCTGCTGGTGGTATAGTTTTCACCCAGTAGAAGAGTCATAGCAGAAGTGTGTCTCTGAAGTGCAGCTCCCTGGACTGGCACATCATCTCCGGTGGTGGCTTCATTTGTTGATGTGGAGCCCACATGTTCTGCCATAGCCAGTTCAAGCAGTTTGGAATGAGCCGAGATCCTGCTTGCTGGGATCAGAAATCCCAGGTGCTTATGCCGAGGGTCCAGCATTGTTGCTATCATTGGTGTTGTTGATGTGAGGTCTTCAGACTCAACCTGTTAAAATTAAATAAAGGAGAAAGCTAGCATCAGAGTTTTATTTAATAAGGTTTGACATGACAAGGGTACAACAATATATATAAATATATAGTTAAAAGTTTAATTAATTAATGACCATAGCTTACCTTCATCCGTTCCCCCAATGAAGTGCGCACTTTAGATTTGAATTCCGCCACTCTGCTGCTGTCTCCATCTTCCGTCTTGAGATGCGTCTTGATCAGACTGAATGTGATGGGGTACGTGTTGGATATGGATACTTCAGTATCTGCAGACATGACAGTAGTTGCACATTTGAGCGCCTCCAGTGCTGGCGCCATGTCCTCCATCAGCTGCCAGAAGTCGTCTCTCAGCTCCAGCGTTCTTGCATCTGTAAGCTTGGTCTCTGAGCGGTCTGATAGTACAGCACACACGGCCCATCGCTGTTCTACGAGTCTGCCAAACATTGCATGCACAGAGTTCCACCTGGTTTTACAGGACTGAATGAGACGATGAGCTGGTAGCTGCATTTGTTTTTGTTTTGCTTCTAGCGCTTTCGTTGCTGGTGTGCTGTGGTTGAAGTGTTTGACCAACCTGCCAGCAGCTGCAATTACTCGGTTGACACCAGCAGCAGCGAATCCGTCGTTGACGGCCAGATTTAAAGTATGTGCAAAGCAAGAAACTGATTTCCAACTGACTCGTGCGGGGTTGTTTGCTAAGACAATGTTCCGAGCGTTGTCATGCACACAGGCTATTACACGCCCGGTGAGTCCCCATGACTCCACAGCCTGGTTGAGTTTGTCAGCTAAATTATCAGCTGTATGTCTCTCTGAGAGGCTCTCCGTGAGAAGGACTGCTGACTTTACCTGCCAGTCGTTTTCAATGTAGTGACAAGTGATTGTAATGTAGCTTTCTGTATTCAGTGACGTCCAACAATCCGTCGTCAGAGCCACATTAGCCGCGGCTAACTGTGTTTTTAGCTCAGCCTTCTTGTTTTTGTAGCGTGCTTCCAAGTAGGTAGTTATGGTCGTTCGAGAAGGGATAGTATATCCTGGCTCCATGAAGTGTATTAACTCCCGAAATCCCTCACCATCAGTGGTGCTAACTGGCATCATATCTTTTTCAATCATGCCGCAAATCCTCTGAGTAATGCCCTCCGCTTTCCTGTGGTCACATACTCGCCTTGCCACCACAGCAGCGAGTGTAGGTTGTGAAGGCGACAGACTTCCTCCCTGCAACACGGCTGCATGCAAGTTATGAAGGTGATATCTTAGCGAACTCGTAGAGCTGTTGTACTTAATCGTAGTACCGCAAAGTTTACATTGGGCGTCTTTGTCATCATTAATTAATTTAAAATGCTCCCACACTCCACTCCGTTTTGACCGCCTCATGTTTGGTTTGTTTTTTGCCGCCTTAAGTTTGTGTCGGGTCTCTCGCCGTCCGCGAGAATCTCGTGTCACGTTCGCAATGTTCAATTAGCCGACAATTAATTTAATTTAATCGAGCAAATTCTTGTCGACAATTAATCGATAATCGATTAACCGTTTACATCCCTACTTCATGTGTATATGCTTTATCATGGCTGTTAGATGTAGGACTAGGTCAATTGCTTTTGGATGGGTTTGGATGAACTGGATGATGGGGAGATTCGGCACTGTAGTGACATTGGTGCAAATATCACTTGTAAGCAATATGACCTAGAAAATCTTAAATGCCTAAGTATGAATGCTAACTTTTCGGTGGTCCATATTAATATCAGAAGTTTAGCTAAACATTATGATCAATTAGTGTCAATGCTTTCTGCATCAGGTTGCTGTTTTGATATAATTGCTTGCAGTGAAACCTGGTTAAATGATAGGTCATACTGTGATTCTTTTAACCTTAAGGGCTATCATTTTTTTTATAAGAACAGATTAGGTAGAATGGGCGGAGGTGTGTGTCTTTATGTTAAATCTAGTTATCAGGCCAATGTATGTGACAACTTGGGTTTTGAAGATGACCAAACTGATTCATTGTTTCTTGACATAAGTAGTAATGCAACAAATAATCTCATTGTTGGCATAGTGTATCGCCCCCCTGATGCGAATCCTACTACTTTTATTAGTAAATTCGAGGAAACTCTTTTTGATATTAATAGGAAAAATCACAATTGTATAATTCTTGGGGATTTTAATATTGACATCTCTAGGGATGGTCCTATTAAAAATGATTTCATGAACACCCTTCACTCCTCCTCCTTTATATCAACTATTAATAGATATACTAGAGAAACTCACTCTTCTAAGTCTATTATTGATAATATTATTACAAACATCCAAAATTCGAGGTTGGAGTCAGGAGTTGTTCTGACTGATATAACTGATCACTACCCAATTGTGTTATCTTTAAACCTGGCATCCAAACCTCCATCTAACGGTCGTAAAATAAAGATTAGTATCCTGAATGAAAGAACGCTACTGCAGCTCCGTAATAACTTAGAGACTAAGGTTTGGACTAGTGTGTATGAAACCCGTGATCCAGAGACTGCTTATGACAGACTAATTCAAGAATTAATGGGGGCCATACAAAATACTATTCCAATGAAGACTGTCATGTGCAGGAACGATGATCATCACCCTTGGCTTACTAAAGGGATTCTTAACTCTATCAAACGTAAAAATAAACTTTATAAACTCTATAGGAAAAATCCCAATGATGACAACAAAAGTAAATATTTTAAGTTTAGAAATAGACTCACCCATATTATGAGGAAGAGTAAACAAATTTACTATATTGAACATATAAATGCAGCCCAAGGTGACTCTAAAAGGACCTGGGCTGTGTTGAATAAAGTTCTAAACAGGGGCCAGAAGTCATCTGTGTTACCCGAATGTTTGAATGACAACTCACTTTTAATAGCTGATAGCTTTAATGATTACTTTGTCTCATTGGGTGAAGATCTTGCCAAAAAAATCAGATCTCCTAACGAATCCTCTTTTAGACAGTATCTCCATGGAAATTACATGCAATCTTTCTTCATGAAACCTACTGACAAAATTGAAATTTATAAAATTATTACAGACTTGAAGAGTTCTCATGCGGAAGGGGTTGATGGAATCTGTAGTAAAATTCTAATAGCTGTTGCAGACTTAATAGCACAGCCACTTACGCATTGCATTAACCTATCACTTCTGTATGGCATAGTGCCAAGTATGACAAAAATAGCCAGAATTACTCCAATTTACAAATCAGGTGACAAAAAACAATATGGGGAACTACCGTCCAATTTCTATTTTACCATCTCTGTCTAAGGTATTAGAGAGAGTGGTACACGATTAGGTTAAGTCTATATCTGGATAAATTTCATATTCTTGTAAGATCTCAGTATGGTTTCAGGAAAGAGAATTCTACCTTTATGGCTGTTTTAGATCTTATTGAAAAAATCAATGATTCCTTAGTCCAGGGTGATTGTGGAGTTGGTGTTTTCCTTGATCTATCTAAGGCATTTGACACTATTGATCTTGATATTCTTCTAGAAAAATTACATCATTATGGTGTTAGAGGAGTAGCATTTGATTGGTTTAAAGGTTATCTATATGGTCGGAAACAATATGTGACGATTAATAACCATATATCTCAAATGAAAGAACCTAAAAACGGGGTTCCCCAAGGTTCAATATTGGGTCCATTACTTTTCAATATATACATAAATGACTTTGTGAATTCCTCTCAAGTATTTCAAAAGGTTATGTTCGCAGATGATACCAATTTGTTTTTGTCACATAAAGATCCAACTGATTTACAAATTATTTTAAATGAAGAACTACAAAAAATTGTTATCTGGCAGTGTAATAAATTATCCCTCAATACTAAAAAAACTAACTATATAATGTTTCAACCAAACACAAGGGCATCGGCTATAAAACAGCCTTGCCTCAAGGTAGATGATGAGGAGATACTGCCAGCATCTACTACAAAGTTTTTGGGGGTTCACATTGATAAATGTTTAAATTTTAAATGCCACATTGATCACTTGATACAGAAGCTTTCAAAATATGTAGGTCTGTTTTTCAGAATACGGCACTATCTTACATTACCTGCTCTTCTTACCCTGTATAAAACCTTGTTTGAACCACACATTAGTTATTGTAACGTAATCTGGTGTAACACCTACCCGAGTCATTTAAATAAATTAATAAGTCTGCAAAAGAAGATTATACGAGCTATAACGTGGTCTCGATATAACACCCCTACAAGACCCCTTTTCCACCGTTTAGGTCTCCTTCGGCTTACTGAGTTGAACATATACCATAATGCGTGCATTATGCACCAAGTAGTTAATGCTACTTAGAATGCAATTAGTAGTCCGCTTCATGCTCATGCCACCAGAAACAAACATCTAATCATTGGTAAAACCAGAAGACTCAAAAGAGCAAATTTGAGCATTACAAGTAGAGGCCCTATGATTTGGAATGAGCTAGATACCAAGCTGAAGGTGTTGAAATCTGTACCCATCTTTAAGAAAACACTGAAAAAGGAACTTTTACGTTTATATTTATAACCTTGCAGCCTTTCTAGTCTAGTCTACAGTTGATTTTAAAGCTTTGTCCTGATCTACTTTTGTTGTGTTTTATGTTGTATTGTGTATGTATGAAAATTTTGTATGTGACTGGTGTTTAATTTAATTATTTGTATGTAATGTATTACTTTAATATGTCTCAGGCTCCCTTATATAAGCTTTGGATAGCTTCTTCGGGAGACCTGATTCACACATATTTAAATGTGCTAATTGATTTGTGTAATATACTTGAATTTATGTGTGTGGGTAAAATAAAATTGATTGATTGATTTGTGATGTGATCCACTTTTTTTTATCTTACTGAGGACTCGAGCAGCAGCGTTCTGAATCAGCTGCAGCTCCGTAAATCTGAGGGGATTCAGCTGATAATTCTCTGGAGCTTCATCACTACCAGAGACACAACACACTGTCACTGTTTTCACATTGTGATTATATTTATATCTATTAAATATATAAATATAATTAAAATTTATATTTATATATTATATTTATGATAAATATTTTAAATTCCTGCTGTGGCCATCACACAGAAGTGTCAGAGAAATGAACTAATAAGCTGTTGTCTATTTTGTCCAGTTCAGACTGAGCGATGGATGAAGCCAGCGGGACGATGGAGGTGGCGGCGCTTGGCCGGCCTTTCCGCCTTGGGATGTTGTACGACTGCCGCAAAGACTCACTTATCCCTGGTAAGGATTCACATGTTAAGATACTCAATGCATCACAACCAAACTTTCAGGGTTTAAAGCAACATTCAACAACATTTTCATCTCAGATCGTTTGATCACTTTTGTTTCTTTTTAATTATCTGAACTCAGCAGGTAAATCATGTGTCACTTGTTCTGATAGAGACCAACATGTTTTCTTTTAAAGCAGGAAGAAGATATTTTAATTTTTGAATTGATCCTTTTCTTAATAAAACACAGAGGGTTCTTAAAATGCAGCCAGAGTTGTTTTGTAACTTTGATTCTTAGCATTTCTCTGATGTTGTGTCTAAAAGCTAAGCCTTACTATCATACAATAAAAGGCAGTTTAACTTCTTCTCTTCGTTTTGGCAGGTATGACACTGTGGGACCGTGACGACCTGGAAAAAGATAAAGGAGAAAGTCCAAACCCGAACACTGAATTTGAGATTGTTGAATCTGAATCAATTGAGGACAAATCTTCAGCACTAAACGTTGAAGCTTCCCTGAAGGCAAGTTTCTTGAGTGGACTGGTTGAAGTTGGAGGATCGGCCAAATACCTGAATGACAGTAAGACTTCCAAAAATCAGGCCAAAGTAACTCTGAAGTACAAAAGTACCACAAAGTTCCAGGAACTGTCGATGAATCATCTTGGAACAGAAAATATGAAGCATAAGTATGTGTTTGAAAAAGGATTAGCAACACATGTAGTCACAGCCATTCTTTATGGGGCACAAGCCTTCTTTGTCTTTGACCGTGAGGTGTCTGAAAAGGAAGATCATCAAGACATTGAGGGGAACTTGAAGGTGGTGATCAAGAAGATTCCCTGCCTTGCTATAGAGGGTGAAGGTTCCTTAAAAATGGAAGACAAGGACAGAGCAAATGTTGAGAAATTCTCCTGCAGATTCTTTGGAGACTTTTCTCTTGAAAAAAGTCCTGTGTCCTTTCAGGATGCAGTAGAAGTCTACCAAAGCCTGCCAAGATTACTGGGAGCCAACGGAGAAAATGCTGTACCAATGAAAGTCTGGCTGTTGCCACTGACAAGTTTAGATTCTTCTGCTGCAAAACTGGTCCGTCAGATAAGTATAGGATTAGTTCAGGAATCACAGAAAGTCCTGGAGGACTTCAGTGAGCTGGAGATGAGGTGCAATGACACAACGAGAACCACCACCGCACAGCAGTTCCCACAGATTGGCAAAAAGATTAAACACTTTAAAGAGATGTGCTCTGAGTTCAAGCTGGGATTCCAACAAAACTTGGCAAAGAAACTTCCATCAATCCGAGGAGGAGGAGAAGAGGAGGCTGTGCTCGCAGAGATCCTGAAGAAGAGACGTTCTTCTCCTTTCAACAGCAAAGACCTGAACGAGTGGATGGACTGTAAAGAGAGAGAAGTCTGCATCGTAATGTCTTTAACCAAGATGATGAAAAACACCAAGATCATCCCGTCACATGAGGTCTTTCATAAGGAAACTCTCAGTGCAGATCATGCTGTGTGTTTTGTTTTCACCTCCCTGGGAAGTGCTGAACCGTACCTCTCAGCTTTATCAAACTACTTAAAACAAACACCCGAACCAGACGACCCTCAAGATGCACATACTCAAGATGTAGAGAAGGAACAATGGTTCACCTCAAAAGAAACTGCAGATGCAATGAGGCATAAAGCAAAGCTCTTCAGGGACTTTGCAGAGGCCAACAAGGAGAACAAGAACATTAAGTTCTTGACAGTGGGATTAACAAATGAGACACAGAAAGGTTCAAGCATCTACCTTTACAACGGCGGCTTTTCTGTCAGTGAGAACTTTGAGCCGCCTTCAAAGCCTGAAACAATAACAGCAAGTGACATAAAGCACAACAGTGTGACACTGAAGATTTCTGCGCCCAGATTTGGAGCAGAGAACATCACCTCCTACTCTGTAGAGTACTGTGTCAGAGGAGAGGATGGATGGCAACAAGAGACAGCATCAAAAGCTGGAGAAGTCACAGTGAGCCCTCTGAGTCCTAACACAGAGTATATGTTCAGATGCAGAGCAGTGACCTCAGCAGGTGTTGGGCCGGCCAATGAAGTCAGTGGTTCCATTAAAACCTTACCTTGCAGCCCTCCTGGAAAACCTCAAGTTGAACCAAACTCAAGTGAGATCTCAGTCAGCTGGGAGAAACCTGCTGAGCTTGGACAAGATGTCCAGATTTTGAGCTACATCGTGGAGTACGCCAAAACAGACAACGGGGTGAAAGAGGAAGATCTCCAATGGAAGCAAATGATGTCGAGAGCTGAAAAGGCGATCATTTCAGGGCTTCAGCCAGAAAAAGAATATGTTGTCAGGGTCAGATGTGATTGTGGTGAAGCTGGAAGAAGCAAGGAAAGCATCTCTGTTAATGTCTGTACAACAACATTTACAGAATTTCTTAAAAGTACAAGTGAAAGAATAAATTCTGAATCACCTTCAGTTTACAAACTGCCTCTGAAAGAAGAAGATACGGACATTGGTGGATGTAGAAGATACAGTTTTGGCAAAGAAAGCACGAGGAAAAATCGCACAATAATGCTTTTTGGAGCGACCGGATCTGGAAAGGCGACTCTGATCAATGGACTGATCAACTACATTGTTGGTGTAGAGTGGAAGGACAATTACAGATTCAAACTAACTGATGAGGGTCAGTCGAGATCACAAGCTGAAAGCCAGACCTCTGAAGTCACTGTGTACAAAATCAACCACCAGGAGGGTTTTAAAACTGAATACTCTCTGACCATTGTTGACACTCCAGGGTTTGGAGATACAAGAGGCATAGAAAGAGACAGACAGATCACAGAACAGCTGTGTAATCTCTTCTCTGCTAAGCTTGGTCTCAGTGAAATTGACGCTGTGTGTTTTGTAGCTCAGGCTTCTTTAGCTCGACTCACACCAACACAGAAATATCTGTTTGACTCTGTGCTCTCAATCTTTGGCAAAGATGTGGCAGAAAACATCAGGGTTCTGGTGACATTCGCAGACGGCCAGCGTCCACCAGTTCTAGAGGCAATCAATGCTTCAGGTGTCCCATGTCCTAAAACAAGAGACGGGCTGCCAGTTCACTTCAAATTCAATAATGCAGCTTTGTTTGCAGACAACAAATCATCTGCAGCAGGCAGCATGAGTGGGGATGATGAGGATGAAGATGGAGGCTTTGATCAGATGTGTTGGAACATGGGGACAAAAAACATGAAGAGGTTCTTTGCTGCTTTGAATCAAATAGAAACCAAAAGCTTGACGATGACGAAGGAGGTCCTCAGAGAAAGAAAGCAGCTCCAAAATTCGGTTGAAAACTTGCAGGAGCAGGTTAAAGTTGGGTTAGCCAAGCTGGAGGAGATAAAAGAGACACGTGAAAAAGTGAAAGAGCTCATCTTTGAGATCAGGAGACAGGTGATCTCTGAGTTTGAAGTCACTCTCATGAAGCCTGTTCAAGTAGATATTTCTGGTAGTGGAGATTACTTCATGAACTGTCAGCAGTGTCATGTCACCTGTCATCGTCCCTGTAACGTTCCAAATGATAAAATGCAGAGTTGGGCACAGGGATCAGATGGATACTGTACTGAGTGTCCCGGAAAATGTTACTTGGATGTACATTTTATTCAGAAGTACAGATGGGAGTATGAGGAAGTAAAAGAAAAACGAACAGTGAAAGAGCTGAAAGAAAAGTACCTGAAACGCCATGAACTGGATCCACCTTATGTCTTTACACTAATGATGTTGCTGGCAAATCCATTTATTTATAAACTGAAGGCTGAATATGATGATGTTCAGGCTGAGGTGGTGAAGCTGATGGAGAGCTCTGCAAAGTGTTTAAACAGACTTAAAGAGAGAACACTGAAGACAGATCCTCTCTCCACTCCAAAGTACATCGACATGCTGATTGAGGGAGAGAAATCTGAGGCCAAACCGGGCAGGAAGCAACGAGTTCAGATACTAACAGCCATGAGAGAACAAGCAGAGATCATGGCTAAAGGAGACCGAGTCCATACTGATCGGGAATCTCAGCAATCCTGAACAGTGATAAAGTGATTGTAATTTTTATTTTCTTTTATGAGAATCTAAATATAATTTTTCATATAAAGGTTTAGATGTTGTTACAACCTCTCGCTCTCAAGCCACAACGAAAGAGGAAGAAGCATCGGTTCAACAATAATAAACTGAAATTTATTTAAAACAAAAGGGTAACAATGAGGTGTGGAAGTCAGTATCAGTATGGTGATGCAGGGTGAATGTGCACTGACTAATAAGGGCTGTGTGTTGCCGATGTAAAAACAGAGCGGGGTGGAAGGCGCAGGACCCAACACTGGTGTCTGTACGGGCAGGCTTAAATAATTGGGCTCACTGGGCAGGTGGTCCCACTTTCCTTGATTACCTGCAGAAGACACACAGACACAGAGCTCTGAGGGCGTCACAATATACAGATTCACATTGCTCAGTACAGCTTTGTAAACAGGAATATCAGCTTCTTACTCAGTTTTTCTGCTCTTCTATTATTTTCTTTGAGATTTGAAAAAGGTGGTTAATGTGAATAATGATAATGACTTGTTATGCTGATGTGTATTGATTTACATGTTATTGTTGTGTGGTAATAACCGGTGTAAAATGCTCTGATAGTACAGTAAGATAGCTCCCCTTGCTTGCTCACTACTCAAGAATGTCTATGTTGTGTAAAAAACAGCTGAAGCTGATCTCTTTTGTAAACAGTAAGATGAGAGCATTCATTAATGTTCTGACCATGTTTAATAAACTTAATGTGTCCATGGAACGGCCAAAGAGGGGATTGATTTGACCTTTCTGCATTCTGATGATCACATGTATCATTTACTTTGTGTACTTATATTCATCTTACTGTCCACTATGTGTACCAGTGTTTCAGCTATAATGAACATCTGTGAGATAGTTTTATCTTCTGCCTGCTGTTCCTGTGAGAACTTGAGTATCTGTGCTGAGAACAGCTTTCTCGTAGACTCCACAGTTATCTCCTGCATTAAATCCCTTAGTTATCCAGATGCTCCAAATCAGCCTGTGGAGTCTGAGTCCTCTGGACCAGCTCAGTTTGTTTCAATACTTTCTTCTAACTTTAATAAAAATCACAAAGACAACTGTTTGTTGTAACTTATTTGATTCTCCACAAGCACATACAGTAAACGTTCCACCAGTTTCAGATATATTTTCATTTTTTTACAATGCTATCAGCTACCTTCGAATTTTAACATTCTTATCTACTATTAAGTTTTTTTTCCTGAAGATTTGAAAACATGCAGACAATCATTTTCATCATTTTAATTTCTCCTGATACTGATATAGTGACTTACATTTCCTTGTGCTGTGGGGTAATATGAAGGCTCCCACTGAAAGATGGAGGAATCATTAAATAATAAACAATAAAAAAGTTATTCTGTTGTCTGTTGTCCTCTGATGTGTCAGACTCTCCTTTTTTACCTTCTGCAGCTTCGTTTTCTCTTCCAGGACCTTTCAGCTCAGATGAACTAAGCACATTTACTGCACTGAAGTACAGTTTTGAGGTGCTTTTACTTTACTTGAGTATTTCCATTTTATGCTACTTTATAGTTGTATTTCTTTATGTCTCAGAGGGAAATGTTTTTTTTTGCTCCACTACGTTGTTCTGACAGCTTCAGTTACAAGTTACTTTACCGATTAGGAGCATATATAAAAAATATATGACACTCTTATTAAATACATATTTTTTAAACCAATGCTTTTCAGTTTTTTGTGACGTCTCACAAAATTCAGTGTCTGTTTGGGGCCCCAGGGGGACGGTTGCAGCTCTCCTTCCTGCAGCTGTCTGAATGCAGTGTGTCTGTGTTGAACCTCCTCTGGACCAGCTGGGTCTGACATCAATGCATCAACAGCAGTCAGTGAAAAGTTTCCTCAAATTACTATAATTCATTTTCATACACAGGAGTGGATACAACAATCTGTAATAAGCCCCACCCCAACCCCCGCCCGCCCCCTTGGCGACGTGCCTGTACACTGAGAGGTGGAGCATCACTGAAAGAGGAAATATCACATTCACATCAGTTAGTCTAACTGCACAGCTGCAGTTGAGACGAGTCTTTATCTTTAAAGAAAAATTCAACTGAATCAGCAGGTTTTTCCTCAACAAAATATCAGAATCTCTGACAAACACTGGTGAGTACACTGTTCTGTCACAGCGAGCCTTAGCTTAAGATGGTTTACCCACTTCCTTCGGATTGTTTCATTTGATTTGTATTCAGTAACTGAGGTTGATGAGTTCAAAGTACGCTTTAAAGGAGTGTTTATTCAGATAAAAAAGCTGTTGATAATGTCTGAAATAAACTGAGCAACAGGTAATTAAACAAGAAGAAAATACATTAGCAAAGTTCACCACATGACTCCGAACAAAAGTAACGCAATAACAGTAATGTATTGCTTTTTAGTGCAAAGAGGTTATATAACGCGTTACTGAATAAAATAAGTATACTCGTTCCAAACTCAGTAACGCGTGTTACAACACATTTGAACCAGAATTTAAGAGTAGTTTTGTTTTTTAATAATACACCAACAATAGGCGTCCTCAGACCTTTTTACTTGGGCACCTGCCCCTGTATCCATGTGCTGTGCCCCGGGGAAAATGTCAAGAACCCTTGGCATTTTTTTGTACATGTGGGGCTCTGCGGTCAAGTTAGCAACAATTGGCAACATCTGGTTACACTTTCAAAATAAAACTACTGGTTAAGCCGTACATAAGCTAGTTAATGAAATGAAAGGTTGCAAAAAACGAGTCAATTTTGAAAGCGAGTGTTTACAGCTGTGCTGAGAGGACAAACAGGGATTATCCTTCTGTACACAAGAAGAGAAAATAACAACAACCAATGACAGTGACTTTCTGGATCAGCAGTCAGGTAAACTTGTGACCTCTTTTCTGAAAGTCTGATGTGAGCAGCTGGGGCGATTTAAACCATTTTCAGGGGTACTTCAGCACCTTCTGGTCGCACATTCACACCAAGGTTGGTGAATTCAGTAACTCAGTACAACAGCGTTACTTGGATTAGTAACTGTAATAATGTTTTGGAGATAGTAATCTGTTACACTACTAGTTACTGAGAAAATGAGTAAATGTAAAGTGAGAAAAGTAATTACAGTTCCTGCCCAACAATGCTAACAGTAACCTAGCTATTAACTTAGGTTAGAATATTATACTAATAGAAATAATTTATAGCCTACTTCACAGATTCTGTGCAACCAAAATAAAGATTTTTAAATAATACTGACGAATGAAACTCAATCAGCATCGGAAAATGATTTCCATAAAAGAGAAAGCAAGCAGGTAACAAGATTTACCTGAAAACACCAGACTGAATGCTGACTTCAGGGAAACACTTTTAACACCCTCCTACAGCTCCACACTGCTGTCTGACTCTAACTGGTCCAATGACCCCATAAGGATCATTTACACTGGGGACGCTTGGGGACACGTCCCCACCCCATTTTGAAATGGCTGATTTTGTCCCCATCACTTTTTGAAAGCATTTGTGAAAAACGTTTTGAGAAAGGTTGATTTGCACAATAAGAAAAACCTGCGATACAATATAGTTTTCCCTCATATGAAAAAAGACATTTCCACTGTAAATTGGTGCAGAAAATGTCTCCAGAATGCAGGACATGACCAGTTTAATGCTCAAAATCTCCTGGGGGAGGACCCCCACACCCCCCTCACTTATATTTCAGCATCTCATGACGCCGACGGGTAACGTTTATAAACTGCAGCACGGAAATGATAACCACGTCACGTGTGAACATGCGCTCATACGCGTTTGCACGAATTGAAACTCCAGGAGAAGGGTCCAGCTGAGCGGTGCTCCAGTCCGCAGCCGGACTTTATTAAATTCCAGCAGCAACATTAGTGGGACCAGTTCAGACAGCACACATCATTTTATGTGTTGTAGTGTCTAGTACTTATGCATTTGACTGTAACAGTTGTCTAGTGCTTATGCATTTCACTCACAACAGTTCAAATAACACTGTAGCAGCAGGACAGAGGGTCAGTGACCATTTACGAGGAGAGTAGTGATTGATGGTTCTGTAGGAACTGAACCCTTTTATGGAATTTAACTTCTAACCCCTTGTTTTGCAACTTTAAATAGTACTGTACCCTTCTATGGGGTTGACGTCTTACTTTGCAGACAGATGCCTAAACATATCCTGTATAAGCTATGTGTGATGAACAGTGAGGCAGAGTGGCCATCGGGCTGGGTCACTCTCCAAGCTGCTGCAGAGCTTGTTATTGATGCTGAACTCTTTGATTTAATACATTTTTTAGATCAAGAACAGTGTCAAGCGGATTTCTTCTCAACACATCACCGCAGCATTATTGTTGGACACCACACTGTCTCTCTGTGAAGGTCACAGCACTTTCTGACACGACAGAGCCAATATTAAATAGCGTAAATATATTTCTACAGGCTATTTGTTTTCTTTAACAAATTACTTTCCTGATCAGAGAGCTGCTGTCAGCTCATCCTGACCGATCCTGTCTGAGTGTCTGGAGATTAAAATGATCAGTGATGAATGCTGCTGCACCTCACACACTGCGTCTTTCTTAATAGGGACACGATTCATCCCATTTCACTGCATTTCACCCCTGAAAATTTAAACTGAATCAGGTTTTCCTCAACAAAACATCAGAATCTCTGACAAACACGGGTGAGTATGCTGCCCTGCACAGACTGCATGCAGTCACAGCTAGCGTTAGCTGTAGCTAATTTAACATTTTTCTGTTTGATTTAGTTATTAATTTAAGTTATTATTATTATGTTCCACCACATAGACTGTAGAGGAGAGCTGGAACAAATGAAAAGCAGGACGAAAGCAAAACAGCAATTTTATCTGAACTCATACATTTCTGATGTGATCAGCACGTACAGAACGCAGGACTTATCAGAAGTGCGGAAAAATCAAGTGGACAGCCTGCGTCACACTTTAGCAGAGTGATACCAAAGAAGCTGTTTTTAGCAACTGCAACTCATCCAAAACGCTGCAGCAAGGATCAAAACACGCTCCAAGTCCACATGTCACTGCTGTGTTCATTCAACTACACTGGCTCCCTGTATCACAAAGGGTTAACTTTAAATAAGTATTGAATTTGATCAATAATAATCTGCTATTGTTAACTTAAAATATTAACAAACATGGTCAAATTATGAGACAACTGACCTCTGAACACTCATGATTGTGTCTTTCTGCTTGTTTTACGTCTTTGTGATATTTTTTGTTTCTTTGTGGTTGCTCACAGTCATTTCTCTCAGGGTCCAGAGGTCTCTCAACCTGTACCTGATAGGTTCTTTCAGTAATCCATCTATGATACTAACAAGCTAACTGCTGTACCTTCAGACTCCAGGGGACCCTGCAGTCACATCTCTGCCCGGGTGATATGTGGCAAATTAGGTCAAATTTGAAAGGAATCCTGGGAAAGAGCGTTTTAGTTTCTTGGGCTTACAACAGCGTCCCAGGCTCAGATCATGGAACTTTGAGGAACAGCAAATCCTGTTTATCTGTTCAGTGTTCATGTTTTCAAGTGAAGTAACTTAGAGCACCATTTCAAATCAACAAACAGTTTAGATCACTGCCACAGGTCCTCCATGGCAGTGAAGTGGTCAGTAACATAGTGATATTATGGATGGTACATTTATGAAGTTGTTTTTCTGAAACTGAGGTGCTCCACATCAAGCTAAGGGGTCTTATAAAAGTGTGGTAGCAGAAATGATACCAATACTAGAAAACAAGCTCTATGTGTTACAGTTGGATGGTGGCTGGACTCAGGTGCAAACACAGACTCGATGCAGGTTAGAAAAATAGAGTAAGCAAGTCGAGAGAGGGCTTAGGAAGTCCAGGCTGGGAAGTGAGCTTGTGGATCCGAGTTTTGGCGTGTGGCTGGCGATGTGAGGAGGCACAACAAGTGAAAAAGACACAACTGTTAGTAACAAACTCCAAGGCGAAGAAGCACAAGATGAACAAGAATCGTCTAGTTTGGCCTAACTTTGGTGAAAAATCAGTCTGAAGGCAGGAGCTTAATGCCGCGTTCCAGACCGGTCGGAAATGGGATATTTCCCAGTTGAAACTTCCGACTTCGGACATTAAAGCGTTCCAGGTGCATGGTGGTGCATGACACCGAAAGTGAACGAAAATCATGGCTGACCGTGACAAAGTGAGCACACAGTTGCACCCTCAGCAGTGCTTTAGGTGTTAATTAATTAAAGGGATGGCAGTTTAACTACAACAACTGACATAAATAGCTCGTACGTTATTATCTCTGTGTTCCCCTCTGGCTAAATAAGTTGGCAGCCCTCAAGTCAGTCAATATTTACACTTCCTGATGTTTTGGCATTTTTAACAATAACTTTTATACAAAAGCTGACTTTATGAGATTCTTTTCTGTAGCCAGCTACCTAATGTGCAAAACATATTTCTACATCAATATACATGCAGAACAGGTTTTACTATATGATCGTATGTATTATTTTAATTTAAATACATGCAAGTATACGTTTTGTTGCCTTTTAGTTTATGGTTTACAGCATGAGCTTCCATGGGCACTGACATTGTTTTCTGACGTCATTCAGCTGCTACTCGTGAAGTCGGGGTACAAATTTTTTCTCCGAGTTCACAAGTAGGAAATCCGACTTCAAGTGACGTTCCAGTATAGTTTTTCTAGTTGGAGGTCGGAGATTTCCCAGTTGCGATTTGCCTTGAACGCAGCATTAGAGCTGAGCGGTGATGAGCAGATGAGCTGCAGGTGTGAAGGAGAGCCAGCTGCCACGCCCTCTGCACAGAGACACAACCACAACACAGACAGAGGACACAGCCCAAGCAGCATAATATACCAAGTTGTGACACATATGACAGTTAGTTTGTAGGTTTACAGGTAATGTTTAAAGTCCAGCAGCAGGTGCACTGTGTGGAAGCTAGTGCTGGATGCTATCAGAATTTAGCAGTAGCGGCTCTGTTCTGATCTTCATTGGATTTAATGAAGTTTACAGTCCAACATTACCTGCACAAACGTAACGTTATATGTGAAACAGAGTTAGCTCTAATCCTAAAAGCCTTTTCTCTTTGTCTCTTTGTCCCTCAGATTATTTTCCTGCTGCTGTTAGAACTCAGCTGACGATGTGAATCAACCTTCAGGCTCCGTTGTTGAAACTTCACTGTAACTGCAGAAACTTCCACCTGCATGAAGTGAAACCAAACAGGTAGATTTTCTAATTTAAAGAGAAAACTTGTTACTGCATGTTGTGATGTGAGCAGATTGTAATAATAATGATAATCATATAGCTTTTTGATCAGGAGCTGGTTCGTGTGTTTTGATCCATTAATTAATTAACAGGACAGTTTTTTAGATGGAGCCCATCTGTAGTCTTTAATTGAATTATCCCAAGTCTATTCACATATTTAGATGGACTATTATATGTGTCCAAAAAATAGGGAGCCGAGGTGGGGATTAATACACCGAGAAAATCCTAGATGAAAGTGTGAAATTTACAAAAAAAAAAACTGATATTCCCTGAAATTAAAGTCACAAAAAATCAAAAATCACTCTGGTGTTTTCTTCTGAATACGTCCAATCCAAGACAAAGTCTCTAAGGTGCATGATAGTGACTGTGGACTAAACTCAGGAGTATTTCCTCACTGTTAAATCCGATGGCAAAGTTTAATATAACTTTTCAGCGCATGCATAACACACGACAGACCTGCGTTGTTGTTGCTGCCTTGCAAAGTGAAGCTTCTCCCATAAATGTGTGATTATAATGTCAGAGAATATTCAAGTTTTTAACTTGTAGATTAATCTTGGAAATTAAATTTTCTCTTGGATCATTTTCCCTCCCCACTGGCTCCTTTTTTTTCTATTACAACTTAGTACCATTTACAGTTGTGCAGGTGGTCAGAGTTAACTCTGAGTAGGTTGAACTCCCTTCATAGTAAAGGCACTGCTCCGTTTGGCCTGCAGCCTTTGGGGGTATTTACGTTTGGTCTGGACTCTCAGACTGTTCGGCTTGATCCAAAATTACAGGTGTGAAACCTCCCTGGACCACAGACAAAGTTTAGTCTGACTAAAAGAGGCAGTCTCGTTCAGAATCAAACTGAATCATGATTCGGTTTGTTTTTTGAAAGCATTTTTTGGATGGTTCAGACTTTCAGACTAGTTTTATTATTTATTAATTATTATTACAGGAAGCTACAGGAAACAAACAAATGCACAGATAGTGACTGCTCATCTTTTGGAACAGCCACTATGGAAGCAAATTGCCAATCACCTCTTTGGTCTGTCCTCCTTTCCTGCTATCAGTGATGAGAGGTTACAAGATGGCGCTGAGTATAGCAGCCTCAGTGTTACGTGCGCTTTGTTTTGTTTTTTGTGTGTTAATTCAGTTTTCAGCTGTGATGAACTTCGGCTACTGGTGGGGGGAAAACAGACACATCTTCTCATCATTCATCTTCTGCTCTGTGCTTCACGGAGACGTGGCTGTGTGAACTGATACTGGACTCTGCAGCTGTACAGAGCCTTTGTCCTTTCAGTCTACCAAAGCCTGCCAAACGTCGGCTTGCTAACCCACTGATCCTGTGAGAGGAAAAAAATATAGAAGAAACTTTAAGATATCAGAACTTAAATATTGACCAAAAAAGCACTATATATAAATTACAAACTTAAACCTGCAGTGACTTAACTTTTTATTGTATTGAGCAGAAACAAGCAGTGAACATTAACATGTCAGCACTTTGGAAGTTGATGATCAAACAGCAGCTTGTTTCCTGCTCCAGCAGCTACAGAGCAACATGATGCTTCATGAGGAGGCTCCTGAAGGAAATATCTTTAACTGCATAATACTCCACTATGTTAACCAGCTGCTCTCTAACTGTGTCTGTCTGCTGTTTGCTGCTGAGCAGGTGCAGCACTACAGATCTTTATCTCTGAAAAACAGAACAGGACAGCTGCAGCCGGACAGATTTAAGTAGCTGAAAGTCACTATAAAGCTCTGTAAAGCAGAAGCTGCAGATTCAGCTGAATGTTCACTACCAGAGACACTGACACATTGTTCCATTGTTTTCACATTGTTATAAAAAAATCCACTGTAGCTGCCATAAATGCAAAATCAATGTTTGTTGTTTCTGTATATTTGTATTACAGTTTCCTGTAAATTAAAATAAAAGGAGTGAAAATATCAAATTAAAGTATAAACATAAGGGTGGCTGATCATGTTACCAAATATTTTAAACATCACAAAGAGAAATAAGAGGTTGGACAGCAGAAGAGTGAGAGAAGTGAACTAACAAGCTGTCGTCCATTTTGTCCAGTTCAGACGGAGCCATGGACTCTGAAGCCGTCGGGACGATGGAGGTGGCGGCGCTCGGCCGGCCTTTCAGCCTCGGGATGTTGTACGACTGCCGCAGTGACTCACTTATCCCTGGTAAGGATTCACATGTTAAGATACTTAATGAATCACAACCGAACTTTCAGGGTTTAAAGTCACATTTAACATTTTCATCTCAAAACTTTGTGATCTTTGTTTATTGAAATAAACAGAGGAGGGACAGCTGGACAGTCAATATGAGATCAAGGGCCCGTTCTTCATACGTTGCCTAAAACATCGGAGATCAAATGAGACATCCAAGATAATATCATCGGCCTAATCATGATCTGGCTAATTGGGTTCTTCGAACACACCTGCCGGTTATGATTAGTATAGCTGTATTGAGTTATCGGAGATAATTGCGCGTTCATGCACTGGTTTAAAAGGGGACATGTATCGATAGTAGAAACATTGATCAGCAACGCTGCTATTGGCTGTTCACCATGGCCAAAGAGCACGCTCAGTTTTTCTCCGCAGCAGAGCAAGAGTTATTGCTAGAAGGATATACAGAATTTGAAAACTTAATTAAAACGCCAGGGAACACCTCAGAGTGTGCAAAAGCCAGGAGAGAGGGCTGGCAAAAAGTTGCAGACAAAGTAAGTGTTCCATGTTATGGTTCTATCACTTATTACAGTATATATTCTTGTATTTTAATAATTTCATAATTGCTTAATGTCAGAGCCACCTCAGGACCCACTAGAACATGAGAACAAGTGAAAGTGAAATACAAGAACAACCTGTGGTCTGAAGTAGCTTGGAAATACCACAAAACCCCTTAAAAACTGCTTCAGTGCCAGATACACTTTGCGAATGGTACGACAGACGGCACTTTTCCCCAAGTTTTCCGCATCTCCAATAGTGCAAAGGAACGTGCCACTCGCAAAGAATCTCAGGGCAATGCACACAGTTTGTGCCGTTGTTAAAGCTCCCGACGAGTCGAACTTTTAACGTGTGGTTCCAACAAATTAATGATGTATATGACACCCTCACGAGAAAAACGATATCTCTCAATAAGAATATTATCGGCTAGCGCTAAAGGATCCTGTCTATCTCGCATATCACGCGATTAATTCAAAAGCTCTTCGAATTATTCTGCCACCTTCAGCAACAGGCTCTTCTCGTAAAAACGGACAAGACATGGCTGCGAAAGACTTCCCCTATCACCTCCGCTTATAAAGCCGGGATCTAATCCTGTTAACATGATAGAAGCCTGCTCGCGAGCAGGTTCAAGCTTATGCACCTGTTGCTATGACAGCAAGTCCAGGATGAGCGTCGAAGAACCAAACAATCCAAGATCATGCCAAATCGCCAACAATCAAATCCAGATAAGTGAGTTAGCGATGTACGAAGAACGGGCCCCAAGACTGAAACCATTCAAAGATTACAGTTGAAAAACACAACAACAACATCTGTTTCCTGACACATCCTGCTGTGAACAGTTTCTAACTAATTTTTGAATACATGCTATCAAAGATATAACCACGGATAACCCTGAATCCAAGTACAGCTCAGATGAGCCTAACCACAAAATTACCTAAAACATATTTGCAGTGCCCCTGATGGACTTGACTGTGATCAGCATCACTGTCAAAATATTCTAAACAGGACATTTAAAGTGTGGATGGAGCTGAGACTTTCCATCTACTTATGTTTTTCGTAATCACTTTGTTCTTCTTCTCTGGCTTGTGTAACACCTTCTCCTGTCTGGCTGGTTCTGGAAGCTGAACTTGATTTTTGTTTTTTCTTTTGCAGGATTTACACTGTGGGACCATGATGACCTGATAAAACATATACGAGAAAAAACGCAGAACCTTAATGATTCTGAGATTGTTGCATCTGAATCAATTGAGGACAAATCTTCAGCACTAAAGGTTGAAGCTTCCCTGAAGGCAAGTTTCTTGAGTGGACTGGTTGAAGTTGAAGGATCAGCCAAATACCTGAACGACAGTAAGACTTCCAAAAATCAGGCCAGAGTAACTCTGAAGTACAAGGCTACCACAAAGGTCCAGGAACTGTCAATGAATCATCTTGGAATTTGCAATGTGAAGCATCCATATGTCGTTTTTAAAGAATTAGCAACACATGTAGTCACAGCCATTCTTTATGGGGCCCAAGCCTTCTTTGTCTTTGACCGTGAGGTGTCTGAAAAGGAAGATCATCAAGACATTGAGGGGAACTTGAAGCTGATGATCAAGAAGATTCCCTGCATTTCTATAGATGGTGAAGGTTCCTTAAAAATGGAAGACAAGGACAGAGCAAATGTTGAGAAATTCTCCTGCAGATTCTTTGGAGACTTTTCTCTTGAAAAAAGTCCTGTGTCCTTTCAGGATGCAGTAGAAGTCTACCAAAGCCTGCCAAGATTACTGGGAGCCAACGGAGAAAACGCTGTACCAATGAAAGTCTGGCTGTTGCCACTGACAAATTTATATTCTAATGTTGCAAAATTCACCCATCAGATAAGTATAGGATTAGTTTGGGATTTACAGAGAGTCCTGGAGGACTTCAGTGAGCTGGAGATGAGGTGCAATGACACAATGAGAACCACCACCGCACAGCAGTTCACACAGATTGGCAAAAAGATTAAACACTTTAAAGAGATGTGCTCTGAGTTCAAGCTGGGATTCCAACAAAACTTGGCAAAGAAACTTCCATCAATCCGAGGAGGAGGAGAAGAGGAGGCTGTGCTCGCAGAGATCCTGAAGAAGAGACGTTCTTCTCCTTTCAACAGCAAAGACCTGAACGAGTGGATGGACTGTAAAGAGAGAGAAGTCTACACCTTAATGTCTTTAACCAAGATGATGAAAAACACCAAGATCATCCCGTCTCAAACACGCCTGTACAAGGAAACCCTCAGTGCAGATCATGCTGTGTGTTTTGTTTTCACCTCCCTGGGAAGTGCTGAACCGTACCTCTCAGCTTTATCAAACTACTTAAAACAAACACCCGAACCAGACGACCCTCAAGATGCACATACTCAAGATGTAGAGAAGGAACAATGGTTCACCTCAAAAGAAATAACAGATGCAATGAGGCATAAAGCAAAGCTCTTCAGTGACTTTGCAGAGGCCAACAAGGAGAACAAGAACATTAAGTTCTTGACAGTGGGATTAACAAATGAGACACAGAAAGGTTCAAGCATCTACCTTTATGAAGACGGCTCTCCTGTCAGTGAGAACTTTGAGCCGCCTTCAAAGCCTGAAACAGTAACAGCAAGTGACATAAAGCACAACAGTGTGACACTGAAGATTTCTGCGCCCAGATTTGGAGCAGAGAACATCACCTCCTACTCTGTAGAGTACTGTGTCAGAGGAGAGGATGGATGGCAACAAGAGACAGCATCAAAAGCTGGAGAAGTCACAGTGAGCCATCTGAGTCCTAACACAGAGTATATGTTCAGATGCAGAGCAGTGACCTCAGCAGGTGTTGGGCCGGCCAATGAAGTCAGTGGTTCCATTAAAACCTTACCTTGCAGCCCTCCTGGAAAACCTCAGGTTGAACCAAACTCAAGTCTGAAAATGTATAGTGAAAGTCTTGCTGATTCTGTTAAAGAAAAAAGCACATTGTTAAAAACTCAGACCGGTCCTCTCCCTGTTTATAAAATCCTCCTGAAAGATGATCGAATCAGTGGTTCCATTAAAACCTTATCTACTACTAAAACCTACTCAAGTCTTGTTGAATCTGTGAAAGTAAATAGCACATTGTTGAAATTGCAGACCAGTTCTCTCCCTGTTTATAAAGTCCTCTTGAAGGAACAACAAATCAATGTCTCTGGCTGCTGGTGTTTCAGTTTTGGGAAAGAGTCCACTAAACCTAATCGCACCATCATGCTTCTGGGAGCAACTAGATCTGGGAAGTCAACTCTCATCAACGGGATGATCAATTACATTCTAGGTGTCGAATGGGAGGATTCATATCGGTTTAAGTTAGTTGATGAGGGTCAGTCAGGATCACAAGCTGAAAGCCAGACCTCTGAAGTCACTGTGTACAAAATCAACCACCAGGAGGGTTTTAAAACTGAATACTCTCTGACCATTGTTGACACTCCAGGGTTTGGAGATACAAGAGGCATAGAAAGAGACAGACAGATCACAGAACAGCTGCGTAATCTCTTCTCTGCTAAACTTGGTGTCAGTGAAATTGACGCTGTGTGTTTTGTAGCTCAGGCTTCTTTAGCTCGACTCACAGCAACACAGAAATATGTGATTGACTCTGTGCTCTCAATCTTTGGCAAAGATGTGGCAGAAAACATCAGGGTTCTGGTGACATTCGCAGACGGCCAGCATCCACCAGTTCTAGAGGCAATCAATGCTTCAGGTGTCCCATGTCCTAAAACAAGATACGGGCTGCCAGTTCACTTCACATTCAATAACTCAGCTCTGTTTGCAGACAACAAATCATCTGCAGCAGGCAGCATGAGTGGGGATGATGAGGATGAAGATGGAGGCTTTGATCAGATGTGTTGGAACATGGGGACAAAAAACATGAAGAGGTTCTTTGCTGCTTTGAATCAAATAGAAACCAAAAGCTTGATGATGACGAAGGAGGTCCTCAGAGAAAGAAAGCAGCTCGAGAATTCAGTTGAAAACTTGCTGAGGCAGGTTAAAGTTGGGTTAGCCAAGCTGGAGGAGATAAAGGAGACAAGTGAAAAACTGAAAGAGCCGAGGCAGAGATCAGGAGAAACGAGAACTTTGAGTTTGAAGTCACTGTCATGAAGCCTGTTCAAGAAGATATTTCTCATACTGGAAATTACCTCACCAACTGTCAGCAGTGTCATTACACCTGTCACTATCCCTGTACAATACCCAGTGATGCAGATTTAAGACGCTGTCCTGTAATGGGACCAGATGGACACTGTACTCAGTGTCCAGGCAAATGTAACTGGGAAGTACATTATAATCAGAAGTACAGATGGGAGTATAAGGAAGTAAAAGAAAAACAAACAGTAAAAGAGCTGAAAGAAAAGTACCTGAAAGCCTCAGAGGCTAAGAGAGCTGTTCAGGTATTGATTGATAAACTGCACGCTGAATATGATCGTGTTCAGGCTGAGGTGATGAAACTGATGCAGAGCTCTGCAAAGTGTTTAAACAGACTTAAACAGATAGCACTGAAGCCAGACTATCTCTCCACTCCAGAGTACATTGACATGCTGATTGAGGGAGAGAAATCTGAGGCCAAGCCAAGCTGGAAGCAACGAGTTCAGATACTAACAGCCATGAGAGAAAAAGCTGAAATCATGGCTAAAATAGAAAAAGGAGAGAATCTCCTCCAGAGTCCATGGTGATCAGGAATCTCAGCAACAATGAAAAAGTGATTTAATTTTTATTTTGTATGAGAATTTTAATGTTATATTTCATTAAAGTGTTTAGATATATAGATTCACATTGTTCAGTACAGCTTTGTAAACAGGAATATCAGCTTCTTGCTCAGATTTAAAGTTTATCTGCTCTTATTTTCTTTGATATTAGAAATATGTGAATAATGACAATGACTCATTATGTTGATGTGTATTTGATTTGACCTTTCTGCATTCTGATGATCATATGTATCATTTACTTTGTGTACTTATATTCATCTTACTGTCCACTATGTGTACCAGTGTTTCAGCTATAATGAACATCTGTGAGATAGTTTTATCTTCTGCCTGCTGTTCCTGTGAGAACTTGAGTATCTGTGCTGAGAACAGCTTTCTCGTAGACTCCACAGTTATCTCCTGCTTTAAATCCCTTAGTTATCCAGATGCTCCAAATCAGCCTGTGGAGTCTGAGTCCTCTGGACCAGCTCAGTTTGTTTCACTGCTTTCTTCTAACTTTAATAAAAATCACAAAGACAACTGTTTGTTGTAACTTATTTATTGTGCAGTTCTTCACATGGACAAATACTATTTCCACCATAGTTTCAGATAATTTTCAGCTTTTTTACATACAGGTTTAAATATGTTTCCTTTTTCTACACTGGGTTATCAGGTTTAGACACCTAAAATATCAAACAAGGAAGAAAGACACAAGAGAGTTACTGGCTTTTTACTCGCGAGGAGAACGGACAGAGATGCACTCAGTTACATCCTCCAACCGTTCTGAGGCATCTCCGCCGCTTCCTCTCTTTTTATTATGAACAAGGAGGTCCCTAGTTACATACACATTGTTGCTACATGGGACAAGGGAATGAACAAGGACATGAACTTGAGACAGTTAGATTAAAATATGTTGTTATGGCTATGGTGCTATGCAGAATGTTCCAGAAACTATGTAAAACAGCTGCATATCAGTAGTTATTTTGGTTCTTGCTTCTTTGGGTGTCTGGCTCTGTGACCCATCCACTGCAGGTTTCCTGTGAACAAACTCAAGGATTCATATTAAAATACAATACATATATTTCCATATATGTATTTCCATGTACTGAGTAAATATGAGATAACTTATATAGATAATGATTCCAACATTTCCCTCCTGTTTATCACATATTTGCTCAATTTCTCATTTCACTTAAGTCAGTCACTTCTGTTAAGATTTTTGACTGCAAGATCATTTTTATAAGCTCCAATATGCTTACACTCAGAGTTCAACGTTACAGGTGAGAGGAGACTCGTTCATAATCTCATGGATAAGAAAACAAATCTGGTACTTGATGTAATGGATCATTTTCTTCATCATCAGTATCATTGTCTTTGAATTCTTCGAATTGATCCATTTCACCCAACAAAGGATATAACTGAGCCTCTCTGTGTTCCATAGGTGATATAGCTGTGGTAATGATACGGTGTACCATTGTTCTAAGACAAGGAATAAAACAACATCCACACAAGGTCAGAATAGTAACAAACATAGTTATAGACACCAAAGCGGAGGTTATCAGAGCTTCCCATCGACCAAACACACCTGACCATGAGCCCCACAGTGAATTATCTATTCCTGAGTGCTCTTTCATTTTCCCGTTAAGGGATCGAAGTCCTGCAATGGCATTAGTGAGACTGCCATCTGCAGCCGTATTGTTAGGAATGAACGTGCAGCATTGCTCTCCGAACATTGCACAAACACCTCCTTGTTCTGCTAATACCATATCTATGGCTATTCGGTTCTGGAACGCCATGAGGGAGGTGGCAACAAGTTGGTCATGAATGGCCTCAAAACCGCTCTGGGTCCAATTTCCTAGTTTCTGAACGTTGTAGTGGATGTAATTTATTCTGTCTACATTTTTATTAGTTGTACACCACCAACAGAGTGCTGATTCAAATCCAGATAATATTTTATTTGCTAATTTATATTCATCAGGAACTCCTCTAGGAACTCCAATAGCATCAATATAAGTAGGATCTGTTATGGATAACCACGGGGTATTATCCTGGATGCTCCTTCTCTTATGCAGCCACTGATGTGGCATCACACTCTTCAAGTCAATGATTAAATTTGCAACTGTCATGGGATATACTGAGAATGGTAAGATCAGTGTTACTAGTGAACAGAGTCCTGTCACATTATATGGTAATTTGTCAAACAATCTATCATCTCCACACCACCACCAGACATCTCCTCGAGAAATTGGTCTGAATGTGGTTTTAACAGATATTATAACAGTACACCATTCTTTGGATAGTTTACCCAATTTTGCACCTGTCCCTGTCATATTTATGCATGTGAAGTTTCCACGTGCTACTCTTTTAGAGAATAAAGGTTTCTCTTTGTCTGCTGCAATAACAGGGAACACCGAATCCCATTTCTGACAGCTTTTCTTAGGACTGGTATTATTCATCAGGTCAATAGCACAACTGTCTTCTACAGCATTTTCCACTAGAGTTGACCATGATGTATCCTTTAGATCATTTGTCATATACCATGTATTAGCACTATAATCACTACCTTTAGCATTTCTACTGGTAAGGCTAGAAAATGAAAGCACTACAGAAACACTGGTATTATTCTATAATAATTATTTCCCTGGCAGAAGTATGTTTCTTACGTGGCCAAAAGTAGGACCTCCAGGGAGATCACCACTAACATGCGCCACACCTTAAAAGTCATCTCACTGCTCTTACTCCCTAATAAGGTCAGCAGCCCGTGGGTTTCTTCACTGACTTTCGGGCCTATCCAGGTTCTAAACACCTGAATCCGTCCTATTATCAGACTTTGGCTTGCTTCCCTTGTTGGAGCTTCAGACAGCAGAAATGACCTTCTTACAGTGCGTCAGATGCTATTTTAATTGCTGTTTTTCTAATTCCTTCATCCAAACAGAATTTCATATGGAGTTAGTCCTGTTGTCCATCTGTTGAAACATAACTCCTATTTTTTCAATTAATTGATTCACAAAGTGTGTTCCATTATCACTATAGATCTTTTCTGGAATGCCATATTGTGGAATAATATCTTTACACAATGCTTCTGCTACCGTTAACGCTATCGCTAAAAGTTCTACCCATTTGGAGAAAGCATCTATTATCACTAGGCAGTACTTTTTCCCTTAACTCTTATTTAATTCTATGAAATCCATGTGTATTGCTTGAAACGGATACTGAGGCTCAGGGAACCGGCCTCTTTTTGGTCTAAGGTTCCCCTGTGAGTTATGTTTAGCGCAAATCAGACATGCTCTACAAAAATTCTTTGAAAAGGCATTAAATCCATATGTAGTATAATGTTGTTGCACCTGAGTCACCATCCCTCCTGTTGAGACATGAGTAACTCCATGGCTCAATATGGCTGCCCATTTAAATAGATTCTTTGGTAATATTGGTTTGTTGTCTGGTCATACATACAGATCATCTTTCAACTGTGCATCACCATAACCAAACATCTTTTTCAAACTGGGAACTTTGTTGTTGCATTTCTTTAAGGGTTGATTGATCTATGTCTGTGTGTTCTGTCATTAGAAGAACATCTTGTTTCCCTGTAGCTGCTTCTTTAGCTATTTTATCCATAAAAGCATTTCCAAGAGACACCTCATCTGTCCCTGATGTGTGTGCTGCACATTTACATATGGCTATAGCCTCTGGGAGCTGTACAGCATTGAGCAGTTCACTTAGGAGTTTGGCATGTGTTACTGATTTTCCTGTAGATGTTATCATACCACAATTCTTCCAATACTGTATATATAGTTACCTTTTTTCCTTTCATTAGTTTACATGCTTCAGTTAGTGCTACTAACTCAGCTGCTTGTGCTGAGTAATTGAAGGGTAGCTGTTTCGCTTTTAATACTGTGGTGTTTGTGACCACAGCTTATCCTGTTAATAATTTGCCTTATTCATTTTTTCTAGATGAACCATCTACAAAAACACTTTCCCCTCCTTGAAGGGGTTGATCTTTGAGGTCAGACCTATTTTTAGCTGTTTCCTCAGCTAGTTTCTGATAATCATGCTTCTCTCCGTCATCTGCTGTCGGTAGAAGTGTTGCTGGGTTTAACGTAGTACATCTTTCTATAAAGAGTACAATTGCAGCGCTTACTTCTACAGCCATTGAGGCAGCTATTACAGCACGCACACAATGTGGCAAAGCACATGCCACACTGTCTAATTTGGAGGAGAAGTATGCAATAGGTCTTGTTTTATCTCCATATTGTTGAGTTAGTACTGATGTCATAAAATATTCTTTACAATCTACCTTCTGGATAAAGGGTTTACTATAATCAGGTAGTGCAAGAGCTGCACTAGAAACCAAAACTTGTTTTATTTTACAGAAAGCTTCTTCAGCTTCCTCTGTCCATTTTAATGGTGAACTCATTTTACTTTGCCAAATGCTGTAGTAGTGCTATTGTATCTGTCTTACAAGTTTCTTCATCTGGAGATGCTAAGAAAACATCATCTACATAAAGTAAAATATGACTATTACCAAGAGGTTGAAATTTAGCCATGCTAGCACTCATAACTTGGAAAGAAATAGTTGGACTTTCGCAGAAGACTAGAATATTACAAGGAAAGTTGTATTTCATTATTTTCGCATTTCATTATTATTCTTGCTTTAAGCAAATCTTCTATTTACTGGTTTTATTCCTTCTTGTGCTTCCTGTTTTAATGGTATTGTCTTATGCGAGGCCTATAATCTGATTTTGGTCTAATTTTTACAGGTACTGCTCCTTTTATCAGGCCTACATCACTAGGTCCCTTAGACCACACTTCTTCATCCCAGAAGAAGTCTTGTAACAAATCCTCATCTTCCTGTGTTAACACCATTAATTCTCATGTGTTTGAACTGTGGAATCTTTCCACTGCATGTTTTGCTTTTATACAGAGAAATGTGTGGTGGTACTCTCTTTCTGTACAACTGTATGATACTATCATTATATATTTTATATATTTTATATATTTAAAGTCACTCCTGCAACTGATGTGCTGTCTGCATCAGAATAAATGTAGTTGATGGTGATTTTAATAGGTGTAACTTGTGTCAGGCTTTTCTCATAGTCTCTATCTGGGCCTGTTGTGATTTTGTATCACATTGTGATATGCATATCGTCTGCTGACATTTCACTTTGTATTTCAGATTTTGCTTTTCTTCCTTCACTTAATAGGGATGTGGCAGTATTGTGTGGTGGCTTGTTTGTTATGTCTAGGGAATAGTAGTATTTTGGCTCTCCTATCTCTTGAAGGACACATATGTGCCCTTGCAGCAATTTAGCTTTTCTTTTCACCACAATCTGTCCCTCAGCTGATGGTATTAATGCTAATCCTAGCAACAAAAGACCATCTCTCCCTAACAAATTTACTGTAAATTTATTGTGGAAACATTAAGATGGACATCTGGCATGACAGACCCTCAGGATCTTTTATCCACACGGGTTCAGATTCAGGTACCTCAGTCAGCTTTCCACTGGCTGATCGCACCATAATTTGTTGGCCACTATGTTTAAAATTTGGTAGTGGTTCATTGCAGGTGGTCCTGCATGCTCCAGAATCACACAAAAAGATAATGGGTTTTCCATTTACTAACAGTGTTACTTCAGGTTTTACACTGTCCATTGCTAATAGATCTTGGAAATTTATCAGGACATCCTCATTGTTTTTACTTCAGTAGGTTCAGTTGACTCAGGAGTTATGTTTGATTTGTTTTCTGACCCTAGTCATGCAGATACGTCTCTGGACATATATGGACTAATTTTTGGGTGTTGAGTCCCTCAAACCCATAGTCATTTATCCATTTGTCAAGATGCTCTACATGTTTTGGATCTAATTTTTCAACATACTTCCAGTCTTTGCACGTTAAACCTTCCTTAGTTAAAAGTCTACTTTCCCCTTGTCCCTTTTTGCAAAATTTAGTCCAACGTTTCAACACCTAGGGTGTTCTACCGTTGGTGATTTACCCAGCAGGACAGTAATAAAATACCTGTCGTGGTAATTCTCACTTCAACTCTCACGAGTGGAGAATTCTTGCCTCTGCATCCACGTCAGTTTTACTGTTTACACTCCCACTGCTTTCTCTGGAAATAGGCTCCTAGTGGAACTTCTTCCCCTCTCAGTCATACATTGCTCGCTTCTCACGAAATTTTACGGTATCCAGTTGGGCTCCGCTGTCCAGTTTTACACGGAATTTATTTGGATCCCCAGTAAGCCTTCGTCGACCCTCGAAGACCCTACAGTCCTCTTTTTCGGTGTTTATAGGCCACTTCCCAAGTGCCTTTCAGGACTCCGCAGTCCTTTTTTGCGGACTTTATAGGCCACTTCCCAAGTGCCTTTCAGGACTCCGCCATCTCTATATGGACTTTATCTGGATTTTGTTGGACTCCGCCATCCACTTTAGGCCTATTTTTATACACGGAACTTAACGGACTCTGCCGTGGACACCGTCATCCAATCCTAATACCACGGAATTTATATCCCAGTAGGACTCCACCCGTCCCTTTACCTGTCAGTGCCTAGGATTCACAGGGTTTTCTACAACGCGTTTTGACCCTTAGTCACGCTTGTATTTTAACCAAAAGCCTACTCACCACTGTTGTCTCTCTCTCCTTCGGATTACCGTCAACCTTCAGATCCCAGTCAGCGAGTTGAAACTCGGTCCTGGAAAAGGATCTATTGCCGTGGCCACGGTCTTTCCTCGGTTTCTAACTTCGCCCACTGGAAACCTCGGTATCTTGGTATCCGCTCGAAGGACCAAATAAATGTCAGGTTTAGACACCTAAAATATCAAACAAGGAAGAAAGACACAAGAGGGTTACTGGCTTTTTACTCGCGAGGAGAACGGACAGAGATGCACTCAGTTACATCCTCCAACCGTTCTGAGGCATCTCCGCCGCTTCCTCTCTTTTTATTATGAACAAGGAGGTCCCTAGTTACATACACATTGTTGCTACATGGGACAAGGGAATGAACAAGGACATGAACTTGAGACAGTTAGATTAAAATATGTTGTTATGGCTATGGTGCTATGCAGAATGTTCAAGAAACTATGTAAAACAGCTGCATATCAGTAGCTATTTTGGTTCTTGCTTCTTTGGGTGTCTGGCTCTGTGACCCATCCACTGCAGGTTTCCTGTGAACAAACTCAAGGATTCATATTAAAATACAATACATATATTTCCATATATGTATTTCCATGTACTGAGTAAATATGAGATAACTTATATAGATAATGATTCCAACAAGCTTCCTGCTAATTATATAATAATAACATTTTTATCTATTATTTTTATTTTCCTGCAGATCTGAAAACCCGAAGAGAATCTGAATCATTTGAATCACCTGATGTGCGTTGAGTTGTATTTTTTTCTTAGCTGCATTTTATGACCCTTAAATGGCTCTAAATTCACAGGACAAACTACTGGAGCTCAGCTACATCTTATTTTGCCAATCACACACTAATGACATCTGAGACAAACTATTATAAAATATTAATAAATGGAAAACATAAAGAAAAATTAAGAATCAAAAAAATGTACCATATTCTTAATGTCTCTTCCAGGACCTTTCAGGTCAGCTATTACACTGCTGACATCCACTGCATCCTGCAGCAGTGCTGGAAGTAACTAAGAACATTTACTGTACTGAAGTACAGGGTGAGGTATTTTTACTTTACTTGAGTATTTCCATTTCATGGTATAGTTCTGTTTCACTCCATCAATATTGTTATTGTTCTTTTTGACAGCTTTAGTTCCAGGTTGCTCTACAGATTAAGAAATATGATAGGTTTGTGAAATACATATTGTTTGTAAGAATAAATAAGTGCTTTCTGACTGTTTTGACTGGTGACCTCTCACAAACAGCAGTGTCTGGTCAGGTTATTTTGTAGACACAATCTCAGAATAGGAAATGATCATGTGAGTAACTGTTGCTGTCATGACTGAGATCTATTTCAGCACCAGCTGCTGTCAGAGTAATCTGCTCAGATGTTATTGCTGTGATGCAGTTTTATACACTGAGAGGTGGAGCAACACTGAAAGAGTTGAGCTTCAATGTCACAAGTCCTCTGTGAAAGTGAAAGTTAGTCTCAGAGACTGCAGAGCAGGAATGTCTGTTTGTCTCTGAAGAACAGCTCCTCTGAATCTTCAGCTTTTCTTCAACAAAACATCCGAATCTCTGTCAAACACTGGTGAATACACGTCACGACCAGGCTCAAAGCCCATGACAAAAAGTGGGAAAGGACTCAGCGATTGACTTAACAAGGTTTATTGTAACCTAAAGTAATCAAAACAATACCTGAATTATGAGATGGGTTAGTCAGCAACATCAGTCGTTTAAGTGTGGATGAGTGATCGTGGTGTGAAATGTTGAGGTGTTGAAATAAAACAAACAGGCAACGAAAACCAAAACGGGTAGCTGCTGGCAGGAAGGATCAGAGAGAGTGATGCTCTTGGAGGTGGAGCTTTTATCTCCCGTGGAGCACTGGGACCAGGTGTTTCCGATCGGAAGGGACCTCTGCAATCAGCTCCTCAAAAACAGAAGACCACATCACATTGCAGTACTTACAAACATAAACAGTCAAGCCACACAGGGGCGTCACAACGTCCTGCACAGACGACATGCAGTCACAGCTAATATCTCAACACACTCTCACTCCTAACTTGTCACTTATGGACTCCTGATCAAGACCCCTTCACGAAAGGTCTCCGACGTCATGTTACCAAGAATAAATATACAAGACTTTTAAAATAAAAGAGGAAGCTAATGCTGTGAAACTGTTGCTGTTTGGTTAGCTTTAGGAACAGGGGCCCGTTCTTCATACGTCGCTAACTCACTTAGCTGGATTTGATTGTTGCCGATTTGGCATGATCTTGGATTGTTTGGTTCTTCGACGCTCATCCTGGACTTGCTGTCATAGCAACAGGTGCGTAAGCTTGAACCTGCTCGCGAAGCAGGCTTATTTCATGTCAACAGGATTAGATCCCGGCTTTATAAGTCTTTCGCAGCCATGTCTTGTCCGTTTTTACGAGAAGAACCTGTTGCTGAAGGTGGCAGAATAATTCGAAGAGCTTTTCAATTAATCGCGTATGCGAGATAGACAGGATCCTTTAGCGCAGCCGATAATATTCTTATTGAGAGATATCGATTTTCTCGTGAGGGTGTCATATACATCATTAATTTGTTGGAACCACACGCTAAAAGTTCGACTCGTCGGGAGCTTTAACAACGGCACAAACTGTGTGCATTGCCCTGAGATTCTTTGCGAGTGGCACGTTCCTTTACACTATTGGAGATGCGGAAAACTTGGGGAAAAGTGCCGTCTGTCGTACCATTCGCAAAGTGTATCTGGCACTGAAGCAGTTTTAAGGGGGTTTTGTGGTATTTCCAAGCCACTTCAGACCACAGGTTGTTCTTGTATTTCACTTTCACTTGTTCTCATGTTCTAGTGGGTCCTGAGGTGGCTCTGACATTAAGCAATTATAAAATTATAAAAATACAAGAATATGTGATAGAACCATAACATGGAGCACTTACGCATTTAATTTGTCTGCAACTTTTTGCCAGCCCTCTCTCCTGGCTTTTGCACACTTTGAGGTGTTCCCTGGCGTTTTAATCAAGGTTTTTAAATTCTGTATATCCTTCTAGCAACAACTCTTGCTCTGCAGCGGAGAAAAACTGCGCCCAATTAGCCAGATCATGATTAGGCTGATGATATTATCTTGGATGTCTCATTTGATCTCGGATGTTTTAAGCAACGTACGAAGAACGGGCCCCAGGTAGGGGAGACCGGGGATTACTGTAGCAGGGTCAGTTGAAAAGTCAATCAGGAACAAAGTACAAATAACCTGATGCACTCTGCACATGCTCAGTTTAGTCCTTAAGCACCATGTGGCAGCACAGCCAATGTTAGAAGGAACAAACTATTCTGAGGTGATAAATTTTTAATTTATTTTTGTTACAGCATTTCCTGCTCTGTACTTAAACTCATCAAACTTAAATCATGTTTATTTTGGTCTATGTAGATATTTTTCATGCAAGTTGTCTGTGCTCATGTTTTAGCTGTATGGTAAGTTAGTTCATGTCTAGTCTGGATCAGCTGTAACAACAATGAAAATGTTTAGTTGTATTTATTTGTTTTCAGACACACATCCATCCATCGTCAACCGCTTATTGGCTGGAGCCTATCCCAGCTGACATCAGGTGAAAGGTGGGGTACACCCTGGACAGGTCGCCAGTCCATCACAGGGCCACACATAAACAGACAACCACTCACAACTAAGGACAATTTTAGAGACACAAATTAAACTAGCCTGCATGTCAGGAGAAGCCAGAGCACATACACATAGACACGCAGAGAACATGCAAACTCCTCACAACTGGCAACTGGGGTTTGAACCCATGACCTTCATGCTGTGAGGTGACAGTGCTAACCACTATACCACCGCGCCGCCCCAGTCCGACACACAGTAATATTTAATAGACCTGTAGGCTTCTTTGGGGGCCCATGAGGCCTGAACTCCAGGAGGGCCACATGTCTGTCACCACAAACAAACACACACATACACAAATATTAATAGTTGCTGCACATTCTGTTACATTTTATTATGACGTTTAATACGACGTATGTCACTACTATGACTGACAGTAACCACACACACACACACACACACACACACACACACACACACACACACAGAAACACCAGTTATGTTAAAACATTCTTTAAGCGTTGAATAAAAAGTTTTTCCTTATTACATAATGCACATGTACATATACACAGCTGTTAGTGGCTGATTTTCTAAACTGACCAGTTTTAGGATGTTCCTCTTGACTTGTTAGAGAGTTCTGGGCTGGTTGTGGACCCGTAAAGCCTATTATAGATATCACATGTGATATTAAAATAGAGTTGTTTGACCTGACCAGCAGCAGCAGCAGCAGCAGCAGCAGCAGCAGCAGCAGCAGCAGCAGCAGCAGCAGCAGCAGCAGCAGAAGGTGGTGTTTGAAGCAGTGAGCTGTAGCAGCCACCAGAGGGCAGCATGGTACAGGTTTGATCCCTGACAGCAGCAGCACAGAGCAGACAGATGAAGAGTTCCTGCTGAGGTTCCAGCTTTTTCACATTCCTCTAGAAACTGTTCTCACAGTTCTCTTTACCGACATGCAGCTCAGCACAGCAGCTCAGCTCACATCCAACATGCACTGATGCAACCAGAACACTTCAGACTCACTGAGGATCAACTCTTCAGAGCACTGACACCGTTTGTCTGCCAACAGCAACACTTGGTCACTCGCTATATAAGGACCATAAAATCACTAACAGCAGGTAGTAATGTGATTTGTATCACAGAGAAGACAGAACTAGGATACAGAGTGCAGGAGGAAACTAAAGCAAGATAATGAAAACAAGAACTAGGAGAAAATACTGAAACATGAACTAAGGACCAGGACTAAGAACAAAGACTCCAAGAAGACAGACAGAGAGCAACACAAATCACAAAACACTAACAGATACTGGACACAGGAAATAACCCAAAACACTATGACAGATACTAAACAGACTACAAATAACATGACTGACTGAAACTAAAAGAACAAGAACAGACATGCCCACAGTGTGACATCTACCCCTGATTATTAGATCATCCCCCACCATCCACACTTCTAAGTCTCGACTTAAAACACATTTTATTCTTTGGTGTTTGAGTCTGTTTAGGGGCACCTGCACTTGTGACTTTATGTATTTTGTATCTAAATTTGTTGATTCTGTATAACTTGTCCAGCACTTTGGTCAACTCTGGTTGTTTTTAAATGTGCTTAGAAACTTGACTTGACTTACTCTTAGATTGTCTATGGTTACTGTACCAGGCTGCAATACTGTATCGTAGAATGCTCTCTTATATTCCATGATAGAACAACAACGTACATCGTTCTACATTAAAAAAAATAGATCCTCTGTTGAAGTCTGGAGCAGAGAGGTTCAGTATGGGACTTCCAGCTGAGTGCAATGTCAATATATACATCAAGGTACTTATAAGAGGGGGTGGTAATGGTGCAAGACACATGTCTTTGGTGTGAGAGACCCGGATTCATTCCTCCCTGTGACCCATCCACCATTGTGTCCCTGAGCAAGACACTTAACCCCTCGTTGCTCCAGAGGCGTGCTACCTCTGACATATGTAGCAATTGTAAGTCGCTTTGGATAAAAGCATCAGCTAAATGAATAAATTAATGTAAATAAGAGCAAACCTGAGTGATGGGTGTGTTGTTGATGACAACAGGCCTGAGGTCACCTACGACCTTTGGGTCAAACACCATCTACTCTGTCTTGGTCACATTTGCACTGTATGATAAGCTGCTGGACCTCAGTCATTGTCCGTGAGAGCATTAGTCACTCTGACCTGTTTAGTATGGTTGGTTAAAGTAAAACACCAGTTGGGACTTAAAGAGTTAACAATCATGTGTTTCAGTTTCTGGATGAGCATGTGAGGCTGCAGAGTTAAAAGCTGAACTAAAACCAACAACCAAAATGCTGCTTGGGGTCTTCAAGGTGTTTACTGACCAGATGTGAAATGCTGTTAATAGCAGCATCTGTGCCAGGAACCTGCTTATAAGCAAACTGAAAGGGATCCAAAAACACACCAACATCTTGATTAAGAAATGACACCATTATCCTCTCAGGACATTTAATGACAATGGATGTCAGTGCCATAGCACTGATCCTGCCCTCTCTTGTGTCACATTTAACGTATTGTTGAAGAACCTGGGAGTGACAGTTCTTAAGACTCAAGAACATGAGTTCAACATTGGGGTTACAATTAGTCCTTTTCTAAGTATCATGGAGGGCAGCGTGCGTTGTTGCCTCTCTGTCGGAGACGGTGCTGGATTCATCCTCTCCTTCTCCAAAGCGACTCCTCGTGGCCTTCTTTTGCTTTACCCTTGTTCAAACGCTCACAACCTCAGTTAAATCACGCCATCACTGATCTGAATTACCACGGTTGTCATCTCATTTCAGTTATCCTTTATCTTATGTTATCTCTCTCCCCAGCGAGCCGGGTCGTAACAGGGCTGTGCTTGTCCACTTATGCTAGTAACCAGCAAACTACATCACCCTCAGCTTGTAGCTGCAGATTATAAAAGGTTACTGAGAAGAAGACAGCCTACAGTACAATCTACTAACCCAGTCTTTAACCACAAATATGCATTAGGTTCTTTGTAAGCCAGGGGACTAGGATGTTAGATTCTACTGGCAAGCTAACTAACATTATCTACAAACTGGGCAGCTAAAATGAACACAGACTGGCTGTTAACATGCTCGGCAAACCAAACGCCGTTTCTGCGATCTGCTCTGCGTGTGTTGCATCCAGTTTATTTTGAGTTTAACTTCATTTGACTTGATGGTTTTGCAGAGCCTGAGGGTGTCAATGTTGAGCCATAAGAGCCAGCTGGTAACAATGTTTTGGTTTCACTTTGTGTGTCAGAGAAAGTCAATGAATGAAGCACTTTTGATTCATTTAAATTAGAATCCTCCTCGTGCCTGTTGGAATGGATTTAGCTAAATGCAATGAGGAATGAAGGTCGGGAAAAGCCTCAGCCTTCCCGAATCCTCCGACAGATCATGCTTCAGAAGAATCAACACAAGCAGCAATTTACAAAGATGCTGTCCATAAAACGCTTACATGATTGTGTGGTGAGCAAACTGCAGAGAAACTGTTAACAGGTGCAAGCAGAGGTGAATGTAAGACTATGTTGTCTTGAGTCCTCTTCAAGGGCTTATGTGAGCACTAGGGATGAGCTAAGATACAACATCTAATACCCATGACCGGGTCTCGATCCCCATCCTTAACCTTAACGCAAACAGTGGGTTCCTTGACAAGCTCCTCCCAGGGGAACTGATACTGGCTGACCTTGGTTTTGCAATAGAGGATAGTTTTAGCTTATTTTGTGCCGGTAAGCCTCATTACAGTGGAACAAATGGCAAAGTGGAGGACAGCCTTATGGAAAGGATTGTGTTAACATGTTGTGGTCTATGTAATGTCTGTGAAAGCATTGTGCTTTCAGATTTAAGTGAACATCGTGTTCACTTCAATATGTGGAGGATATAGCAAAACATGTTATTAAATGTAAAATGTATATAATAGTTAATGTAAACAGTTATTCAAATAATCCTTGATATCTTGAATGTGAAATTATCTCTTAAAATTGAGATACTTAAGAGATGGTCTGTTATTGTTTGAGGATTTAGGTTTTACATGTATTCTGTGATCTGTCTTGTCCAGGTCCTTATCTGTCTCTGCATTTTAGTCTTTGTTCCTTCAGGTGCATCGTGTTGCTGTTTGCCTGTATGTCTGTTCACTGTGTGTTTTTGTGTCTTGAGTTTCAGTCCTGTTTGTTATTGTGTTCAGTCTGCCTGTTTCCTGCTCTGTGTTCTGTGTAGTTAAGTTCTACGCTTGCTTTGGCCTTTTATTATGTGATTCTTGGTTTTCTGGTTTGGGTTCTGTAATTTCTGGAACTGGTCTTGTCCAGGTTTTTGGTTATTTTGCATCTGTTCCATGTTTAATGTCACTTCTCTTTCCAGTGGCCTGTGGCCTGTACTACGAAGAGAGTTAACTCAGGGTTATTAGGCAAACTCAGGGTTGACAAACTCTGACCACCTACACTGGTGTTAAACGGTGACGGTGGATAAGATGTTGGTTAGTTGAGCTGGTGTTAACTGGAGTTGGTGGGCGTTGGCGTAAAAGGGGTGTGTTCGGCCATGCAGACAGAGTTTTTGGTGCATGCTCTGTATTTTCCCCAGAAGAATGCACGTTGTTAGTGTCACGATATGAGGAGTTTAAATCCACAATAACGGCCAAATCTGATATCGTGGATGTCAACAGCCAGGGAGGCTTGTTGGCGTGGCATAGAGTAAATTTGTAATTATCTTCAGTGTTCTTACTGTAGGCTAATTCTTTATTATGTATCTTATGGGCTCCTCATTTATGTGTAATATCATTAAAATGTAAAAATACTGCACATTATGTCCATTGTAATAAAATCAATTGGAGCCAGGGGAGGGGGGGAAAGAATTTTCAAGATTACTGTGGTAGATTTACGTGAAACTAATAAGTTAAAAACTTGAATATATTCTCTGACATTATGTTCATACATTTATGAGAGAAACTCTCAAATAGCAAAACAGTGTTGTTTTTTATCAAGGAACCAAATCGCTTCACTTTGCAGGCTGCAACATCACACACACGTCTGCCGCGTGTTATGCATGCAGTGGAAAATTATATTAGACTTCACAATCGGATTTAGCAGTGAGGAAATATGTGAGTTTAGCCCACAATCACTATATTGTCATGCACCTTAGAGACTTTGGTGGATTGGGCGTGTTCAGAAGAAAACACCAGAGTGATTTAGATTTTTTGTGACTTTAATTTCAGGGAATTGGACTATTGCCTGCTGTGCTCTGAATAAGCCTGTTTGAATTTTTCACTCGAATAAAACCCCTTTGAACTGCATCCTTGCAAGTGTCTGCTTTTGGGTCCACACCTCAGTTTCCTGCTGCTGCACTTAGCCTAACCCTGGTTGGACGATGCAACCAGAAATGGACCCAGCAGACAAAATGTCAGATAAACTGTTTCAACTTTGCATGGACTTGATGGAATTAGAGAGAAAATGGAAAGAGTCTAGTCATAATGGCTACAACAGAGCTGTCCTGACTTTTAGCCAGATTAAAGAAGCCATGGCTGAGAGACTCCCTGAATGGTTGGCCAGTTTTTTTTCCCCACATCACAGTTTCTCAGCCTGCAAGGTGCCTTGCTAAGTTTTACTGCTCTTCTGTTATTTTCTTTGAGATTTGAAAAAGGTGGTTAATGTGAATAATGATAATGACTTGTTATGCTGATGTGTATTGATTTACATGTTATTGTTGTGTGGTAATAACCGGTGTAAAATGCTCTGATAGTACAGTAAGATAGCTCCCCTTGCTTGCTCACTACTCAAGAATGTCTATGTTGTGTAAAAACAGCTGAAGCTAATCTCTTTTGTAAACAGTAAGATGAGAGCATTCATTAATGTTCTGACCATGTTTAATAAACTTAATGTGTCCATGGAATGGCCAAAGAATCATTTTAATTTCTCCTGATACTGATATAGTGTAGTGACATTAGTGACATTTCCCTGTCCTGCGGGGTAATACAAAGATGGAGGAATCATTAAATAATAAACAATACACAAATGTTGTTATTCTAAGTGTTGTCTTTTGTCCTCTGTTCTGTCAGACTCTCCTTTTTTACCTTCTGCAGCTTCGTTTTCTCTTCCAGGACCTTTCAGCTCAGACGAACTAAGCACATTTACTGCACTGAAATACAGTTCTGAGGTACTTTTACTTTACCTGAGTATTTCCATTTTATTCTACTTTATAGTTGTATTTCTTTACGTCTCAGAGGGAAATGTTTTTTTTTGCTTCGCTACGTTTGTCTGACAGCTTTAGATAAGTTACTTTACAGATTAAGATCATATATAAAAACATATTTTTTACACCAATGCTTTCGAATTTTTTGAGTTATGACCTCTCACAAAATTCAGTGTCTGTTTAGGGCCCCAGAGGGACAGTTGCAGCTCTTCTTCCTGCAGTTGTCTGAATGCAGTGTGTCTGTGTTGAACGTCCTCAACATGCATCAACATCAGTCAGTGAAAAGTTTCCTCAAATTACTATAATGCATTTTCATAAACTGGAGTGGACACAACAATCGGTAATAAGGCTCAGTGTTTTGTTGTACCCCTCCCCTTGGTGCCTGTACAGTGAGAGGTGGAGCAACACTGAAAGAGGAAACATCACATTCCTCAGCAAAAGTGAATGTTAGTCTGAGAGACTGCAGAGCTGCAGTTGAGTCGAGTCTCTCTGTTTGTCTCTAAAGAAAAAGTCAACTGAACCATCAGGTTTTTCTCAACAAAACATCAGGATCTCTGACAAACACTGGTGAGTACACTGTCCTGCACAGACTGCATGCAGTAACTCGGTAAATATTTGGTCAAATTCAGTGAAAACCAGAATCTGACTTTGTTACATCTAAAAATATTACACCAGATAAAAATGTGTCATTTTTAATTAAACAGCATGTTAATATAGGAACTACATAACAGTTAAAAACCAAACCAAAGTGACTGAAGTGACAGCGAGCCTTAGTTTAAGATGGTTAATCTGCTTTCTTTGACCTGTTTCCTGTTATTTAGTAACTGATTTTGATGAGTTTAAAATAAGCTTTAAAGAAGCGTTTGTCTGCTTCAGATTAAAAAAAAAACTGTTGTTTATGTCTGAAAAAAACTGCGCAACAAGTAATTAAAATAAGAAAACATATTTGCAATCAAACAATGCCCCTGTTGCAAACAACAGGCCCACCATTGGCAACGTGCCTGTACAGTGAGAGGTGGAGAAACACTGAAAGACGAATTCACATTCAAATTCTTCAGTGAAAGTGAAAGTTACAGTGGCGGTGTTTGTTTTTTTTCTGAACAAAAAGTCTACGGCAGTCATAATGAATTAGCCGCCCCGAAGCTCCGAAGTAGCCTAACCTCCATGTGGCCCAGCATGTGATCTAACATAGCCTATATGACAACAAAGGTACACTACATGTATAGTGTATGAACGTATCTACAGAGTGAGCTGCTGTAGGCTGAACCATTCCTTCTCATCTCTGTTGAGTTTCACCTGCGCTGTACCGATCACCGCCAATCAAGGCTCAACACTTACTGTCGGACCTGCAGCCTCTCCGCTCCTCTGTGTGTCTGCAGAGCGCCTCCACACACACGCACACGCGCGCACACACGGAACGAAGTCAGCCAGTTGATCAGTGGACATTACGACTTTGATGACTACTCCTCTCGTTAGTGTACGTACTATATGTGGTTCAATAAAACCTTTGCCAGTAAAAAGCCATATTTTCCCGCTGCAGCTGTCTTTACGTTTTACACAGGCACAGCGCTGGTTAAGCTAATAGCTTAGGCCTATTGTTAAAAACAAGCTGAAGTGAAAGCTGTCTGTCTGTAGTAACTGTTCAGCTTAGTTTGCCTGTACATTAAAATATGGCACATTATAAACTCAGCTGATTGCTGAGACAAACCAGCCCCCCCCTCTACCAGCAGCAGCAGCGGGAGGAGCACAGGAGGGTCTAAGTTGTTCATAATTTCTAAACTTCACACAGTATGTTGATGTCAGGAATATGTAATATTTATTTTACTGACATGTTAAATTTGTTTGTTGCTGTAAATCCTGTTGCTGCTCTAGAAAGAACAAAAAATGTAAATAATATATTTAATTATTTAGTAATAAATAGGACTGATAAGAGCATCAATAAAGAACTGAACCAATAAGGATTACCAATACAAGTGTGTCAATAAAATCTTAATGATGATTTAATGGTCTACTATGATTAATGGTCTACAGTAATCATAGTAACGTATCTTCTTGTGACAAAATTAAACTGAATCCAGCATTGTAGACAATATTTTGTCCTTGTAATCCATGTTTCCATTGCAATGATAGCCTTTGGATATTGCTGGAAATTGAGTCCCACTGCTTAAAGGGTAAATTATCATAACACTTTAATAAAGCATTGCATTTAAACAGCACATTTCATACAAAAAAAGCCATAACAGTACCCTACTGGTCTGACAGGAATGTTTAGTTTTGTGTAATGTAATTTAATAAATATATAACTAAGTTACTGAAAAGATCTTGTTACTGAAACAGACTAAAACAGTACATTATATACTAAATGGGACATTTTGAAAGCTTGAACTTTGCCTTTGTCTCATTTGTCTCCGATTGAATGGGCCCCTCTGGCAAAACTGGCCCCAGTCGAGCCTCCTCAATAAAATTGGTCTAGAACCGCCACTGGAAAGTTAGTCTGTCAGACTGCAGAGCTGCAGTTGAGACGAATTTGTGTTTGTCTCTAAAGAAAAATTCAAATGAATCTGCAGCTTTTTCCTCAACAAAACATCAGAATCTCTGACAAACACTGTTGAGTACACTGTTCTGCACAGACTACATGCAGTCACAGCGAGCCTTAGCTTAAGATGATTTACCCACTTTCTTTGACTTGTTTCTTTTGATTTGTATTCAATAACTGAGGTTGATGAGTTTAAAGTCCGCTTTAAAGGAGTGTTTATTCAGATAAAAAGCTGTTGATAATGTCTGAAATAAACTGAGCAACAGGTAATTAAATAAGAAGAAAATACATTAGCAAAGTTCACCACATGACTCAAAAGACAAAAGTAACGCAATTACAGTAATGTATTGTTTTTTATTGCAAAGAGGTTATATAAAGCATTACTAAATAAATAATTATACTCGTTACAATCTCAGTAACATGCGTTACAACACATTTAAACCAGAATTTAAGAGTAGTTTTGTTTTTTAATAATACACCAACAATAGGCGTCCTCAGACCTTTTTACTGGGGCACGTGCCCCTGTATCCATGTGCTGTGCCCCGGGGAAAATGTCAAGAACCCTTGGCTTCGTTTTTGTACATGTAGGGCTTCACGGTCAAGTTAGCAAAAACTGGCAACGTCAATTGTACATTACACGTTCAAAGTTAAACTACTGGTGAAGCCGTACGTAAGCTAGTTAACGAAATGAAACATACCAAAAAAACGAGTCCGTTTTGAAAGAGAGTGTTTATAGCAGTGTTTGTCACGATTGGGTGCGGGGTAGTGTGTGGAGTGCAGGGCAGAGCAGGTGAGGACCCAAACGCAGGACACAGAGTGGAGCAGGTACAGTTCAGTGATTTATTGAGCAAACAAAAGGCGAGCACACTACTAACAGAGTGGTTGATTAACAGAGTCCAAAAACAAGGTAATCCACGCAGAAGTCCAAACGAAACAAACAATCCTAAGAAACCGGTGATCCAAACAGAACTCAAAAAACAAACTCCAACTAACCATAGAACTGGAGGGACAGGACAGGACAAGGCAGGGCACGAGATGAGCTGAAACAAGACGGAGCAACACACTGGACTCACTGTGACAAACTGTGCAATGACCAGGCAGGGAATGAACAGAAACACCAAACATTTATACAAAGGGACTAACGAGCAGGGCGGGAGCAACACAGGTGAGTGGGATCAGGGCTAATGAGGCAGGCAGAGAGACAGCAGGGGGAAAGACAGAAACAGATGCAAAACACAAGACCATACATTAACTGGAACACAAAGTATTTAGTGGACAAGCAAGCAGAAGGAACAGAGGAACTGCAGAAGGAACAGACACCAGCAAACAGATCACAAATAACACAAGGAACACAGACTGAAGCTGAGAACAAAACAGAACTCAGGACATGGCGCAAAATAACACATAAGAACACAGACCAGAAGTAAACACTCAGACATGAACTGAGACACAGAACTAACAGAACACAAGACCAGGAACATAATAACTGACTAACACAGTATTTCTCAACGGGGGCGTTCCAAGGACGATGGGGGGCGCTGAAAGCAATATTTTAGAAAGGGGGGCGCTGAGCTGCTTTTGGGGGGCATTTGTTGGATGGAAAATCTAAGGTAAGTTTACACTTAAGATTCACAACAATACAAGTTTAAACTTTGAACTTCTTGCAAAAAATTGTGGTCTGCAACATTAAAACCTGTCAGTTTAGTCCACTGCGACTGGACGAGACTGTGCATTTTTTTCTCCATCAGCAACTTGTGGTGCAGCTTCGTGCTGCCTTCAGGGGAACGGGAAGTCAGAGTATCATCTCTAAAATTTTACCCACATTGCATTTACTGTGTAAACTTTAGAAAACTGACTCTCTTTCTAGGTGGAAAAGTCTTTATTTCTCTGAGGAAAACACCGCGAACATCTTGTTATCGCAGTTGTTACACATTTACAAGAGGGATATTCTGCTGTCGGACTCACCCTGAAAGCAACTTCGCTGGGACACCAGCGAATAATGTCGAACCTCCTCGCGCTGTGAGTTGCAGACAGTTTGTGCCAAAGCGGACATGTAGGTAGTTTCAATTCGGCTATAAAAATGTAACGTTCAAAACTGAAGCCCTGTCTCGCTCTGTTGGGGACTGTTAGCAGCACTTTATCAGAGGTGCTGAAGTTAAGGTGTGTGAAATTATTCGTGAGCTTCCTGTGTGATCACAGGTGTGTCGGTTAGTTTCGTTTTCATTCAGTTTTGTCTGTCAGACGGCGAGGGGAAGCGAATCAGTAACACAATGCAGTAAAATATTATGAATTCTCTTTAAATAGGCTAATGACGTTAGTCTCCTATAACGTTTTTTTTTCTTTACATGTCAGAGAACACAGACCTGTGTCAGAGATTCTGAATGTGCAGAAAGTTTTGAACATGAGCAGATAAGTTACAGTATTTCCCATACGTTCATTTATTTGTGGCGCCCCGCCACAATATCAACGCTGACCACAACATATTTATTTATTTTTTTTATTTTATTTACTAGGCCTATTTAAAATCGTATTTGACTGCAGAGCTGCAGGCAGCGCGAATTCGCGGAGCACATCCTCTCGCTCGTCCCTCTCTCTCTCTCTCTCTCTCTCCCTCGTTAACACAGGTGCACAACGCAGTCAATGTCGGAGACCCAGCTAATAGAAGTTATTAGTAAGCATGTAAGGAGCCTAGCTAATAAGGAGAGCTCAGTTAATGTTAAAATACAGCTGGGTTTTCGAGGCGAGCATGCTGCTGCAACACAGTTACACTGTCATTCTGTGGGAAACACTGACAGGAGCTAAAGTCCGGTCAGTTACTGAATTAAAACGGATTCATTTATCACTGAGATGAAAAGGGGCCATAAACACATTTAAATAAGTCACTTCCCCCACAAAAGAGGAGGGAAGACTTAATCATGTGTGTTGACTCAGCAGGGATGATATTAAATAAGTTGATCTACAGGAGAAAATATTTAAAAGCAAGAAAAATGCCTGAGAGCCTCACTACATTGTATTCTATTATAATTATATATTTTGAAACATCACCTGAATTTTTTGACATTTCCACCCTAAATTGGTGCAGAAAAGGCAGAAATTAGGGGAGAAATCTTCACCAGAATGCAGGAAATTAAGTCTTTAATGCTCAAAATCTTCTGGGGGAGGACCCCCATACCCCCCACTTATTAAGTGCCCCATCCAAGAAAACAGTATTTTGCTTCATACACAGCTTCTGTGAGGAACATTCACTTATTAGTTAAATATAATTACTTTTCACAGGGCTTTTTTGTTACCTTTTCCATGTTTGAGAACCACTGGACTAACAGGATGGAGTACGAACAGAGACGGGACCAACAGGTAGACAGGACTGGGGACTAAGACACGGAACCAACACACATACTAAACAACAGAATAATGAAACTAAATAGATACCTAACTGATAAAAGAATAAACTCAGAACAGGTGACATAACTAACATGCAGATACAAAACCAAAACCCTCAGAACAAAAACCCAAAAACACAGGACAGGATCGTGACAGTGCTGAGAGGACAAACAGGGATTATCCTAACCAATGACAGTGACTTTCTGGATCAGCAGACAGGTAAACTTGTGTCCTCTTGAGCAGCAGGGCAATAGACCCTGACTGTTAGATCATATATAAACCATTTTTTAAAATCATATAGCTTTTCTTCCATTAAACAGTTTTCATGTCCCTAAATACTGCCATCTTTCAGTTTCGAATGTTTTACCTATTGATCTGTGGAAACTATGAAAATGTGAGGGTGTGTGGACACGGTATTACCAAATATTTTAAATTCCTGCTGTGGCCATCACACAGAGAAATGTCAGAGAAATGAACTAACAAGCTGTTGTCCATTGTGTCCAGTTCAGACTGAGTGATGGATGAAACCAGCGGGACGATGGAGGTGGCGGCGCTCGGCCGGCCTTTCAGCCTCGGGATGTTGTACGACTGCCGCAAAGACTCACTCGTCCCTGGTAAGAAATCTGATGTTAAGGTACTTAATGCATCACAACCAAACTTTCAGGCCAACATGTTTTGTTTTAAAGCATTTCAGGATGAAGCTATTTTAATTTGTGAATTGATCCTTTTCTTAATAAAACAATGAGGGTTCTTACAAACAGCCAGAGTTGTTTTGTTACTTTTATTCTTAGCATTTCTCGATTGATTTGTGTCTAAAAGCTAAGCCTGACTATCATGCAAAAAAAGGCAGCTTGACTTCTCTTCTTTTTGGCAGGTATGACACTGTGGGACCGCAATGACCTGGAAAAAGATAAAGGAGAAAGTCCAAACCCGAACACTGAATTTGAGATTGTTGCATCTGAATCAATTGAGGACAAATCTTCAGCACTAAATGTTGAAGCTTCCCTGAAGGCAAGTTTCTTGGGTGGACTGGTTGAAGTTGGAGGATCGGCCAAATACCTGAACGACAGTAAGACTTCCAAAAATCAGGCCAGAGTAACTTTGAAGTACAAGGCTACCACAAAGTTCCAGGAGCTGTCAATGAATCATCTTGGAAGAGACAATATGAAGCATCCATATGTCTTTGATAAAGGATTAGCAACACATGTAGTCACAGCCATTCTTTATGGGGCACAAGCCTTCTTTGTCTTTGACCGTGAGGTGTCTGAAAAGGAAGATCATCAAGACATTGAGGGGAACTTGAAGGTGGTGATCAAGAAGATTCCCTGTCTTGCTATAGATGGTGAAGGTTCCCTTACAATGGAAGACAGGGACAGAGCAAATGTTGAGAAATTCTCTTGCAGATTCTATGGAGACTTTTCTCTTGAAAAAAGTCCTGTGTCCTTTCAGGATGCAGTAGAAGTCTACCAAAGCCTGCCAAGATTACTGGGAGCCAACGGAGAAAACGCTGTACCAATGAAAGTCTGGCTGTTGCCACTGACAAGTTTAGATTCTTCTGCTGCAAAACTGGTCCGTCAGATAAGTATAGGATTAGTTCAGGAATCACAGAGAGTCCTGGAGGACTTCAGTGAGCTGGAGATGAGGTGCAATGACACACTGAGAACCACCACCGCACAGCAGTTCCCACAGATTGGCACAAAGATTAAACACTTTAAAGAGATGTGCTCTGAGTTCAAACTGGGATTCCAACAAAACTTGGCAAAGAAACTTCCATCAATCCGAGGAGGAGGAGAAGAGGAGGCTGTGCTCGCAGAGATCCTGAAGAAGAGACGTTCTTCTCCTTTCAACAGCAAAGACCTGAACGAGTGGATGGACTGTAAAGAGAGAGAAGTCTACACCTTAATGTCTTTAACCAAGATAATGAAAAACACAGAGATCATCCCGTCTCAAACAGACCTGTACAAGGAAACCCTCAGTGCAGATCATGCTGTGTGTTTTGTTTTCACCTCCCTGGGAAGTGCTGAACCGTACCTCTCAGCTTTATCAAACTACTTAAAACAAACACCGAACCAGATGACCCTCAAGATGCACACATACTCAAGATGTAGAGAAGGAACAATGGTTCACCTCAAAAGAAATAACAGATGCAATGAGGCATAAAGCAAAGCTCTTCAGTGACTTTGCAGAGGCCAACAAGGAGAACAAGAACATTAAGTTCTTGACAGTGGGATTAACAAATGAGACACAGAAAGGTTCAAGCATCTACCTTTATGAAGGCGGCTTTTCTGTCAGTGAGAACTTTGAGCCGCCTTCAAAGCCTGGAAACAGTAACAGCAAGTGACATAAAGCACAACAGTGTGACACTGAAGATTTCTGCCTCAGATTTGGAGCAGAGAACATCACCTCCTACTCTGTAGAGTACTGTGTCAGAGGAGAGGATGGATGGCAACAAGAGACAGCATCAAAAGCTGGAGAAGTCACAGTGAGCCCTCTGAGTCCTAACATAGAGTATATGTTCAGATGCAGAGCAGTGACCTCAGCAGGTGTTGGGCCGGCCAATGAAGCCAGTGGTTCCATTAAAACCTTACCTTGCAGCCCTCCTGGAAAACCTCATGTTGAACAAGACTCAAGTGAGATATCAGTCAGCTGGGAGAAACCTGCTGAGCTTGGACAAGATGTCCAGATTTTGAGCTACATCGTGGAGTACGCCAAAACAGACAACAGGGTGAAAGAGGAAGATCTCCAATGGAAGCAAATGATGTCGAGAGCTGAAAAGGTAATCATTTCAGGGCTTCATTCACAAACAGAATATGTTATCAGGGTCAGATGTGATTGTGGTGAAGCTGGAAGAAGCAAAGAAAGCATCTCTGTTAACTTCTGCACAACAAAACGTGACTGTTTGCGGATACTGCAGAGAATTCTGAAGGACTTTCCTGAGCTGGAAAGCAGGTGTGAAAATGCAATTAAAATCACCACT
>JALXJV020000012.1:7089966-7159199 GCA_024633595.2 Lepomis macrochirus | reverse complement strand
ATATTTTAAATTCCTGCTGTGGCCATCACACAGAAGAGTCAGAGAAATGAACTAACAAGCTGTTGTCCATTTTGTCCAGTTCAGACTGAGCGATGGATGAAGCCAGCGGGACGATGGAGGTGGCGGCGTTCGGCCGGCCTTTCAGCCTCGGGATGTTGTACGACTGCCGCAGTGACTCACTTATCCCTGGTAAGAATTCACATGTTAAGATACTTAATGAATCACAACCAAACTTTCAGGATTTAAAGTCACATTCAACAACATTTTCATCTCAGATTGTTTGGTCACTTTTGCTTCTTTTTAATTATCTGAACTCAGGAGGTAAATCATGTGTCACTTGTTCTGATAGAGACCAACATGTTTTGTTTTAAAGCGTGTCAGGATGAAGCTGTTTTAATTTATAAATCGATCTTAATAAAACAGAGAGGGTTCTTACAAACAGCCAGAGTTGTTTTGTTACTTTTATTCTTAGCATTTCTCTGATTTTGTGTATAAAAGCTAAGCCTTACTATCATGCAATAAAATGCTGTTTAACTTCTTTTCTTTTTGGCAGGTATGACACTGTGGGACCGTGATGACCTGGAAAAAGATAAAGGAGAAAGAACAAAACCGAACACTGAATTTGAGATTGTTGCATCTGAATCAATTGAGGACAAATCTTCAGCACTAAACGTTGAAGCTTCCCTGAAGGCAAGTTTCTTGGGTGGACTGGTTGAAGTTGGAGGATCGGCCAAATACCTGAACGACAGTAAGACTTCCAAAAACCAAGCCAGAGTAACTCTGACGTACAAGGCTACCACAAAGTTCCAGGAACTGTCAATGAATCACCTTGGAACAGAAAATATGAAGCATAAGTATGTGTTTGATAAAGGATTAGCAACACATGTAGTCACAGCCATTCTTTATGGGGCACAAGCCTTCTTTGTCTTTGACCGTGAGGTGTCTGAAAAGGAAGATCATCAAGACATTGAGGGGAACTTGAAGGTGATGATCAAGAAGATTCCCTGCATTTCTATAGAGGGTGAAGGTTCCCTGAAAATGGAAGACAAGGACAGAGCAAATGTCAATAAATTCTCCTGCAGATTCTTTGGAGACTTTTCTCTTGAAAAAAAGTCCTGTGTCCTTTCAGGATGCAGTAGAAGTCTACCAAAGCCTGCCAAGATTACTGGGAGCCAACGGAGAAAACGCTGTACCAATGAAAGTCTGGCTGTTGCCACTGACAAGTTTAGATTCTAAAGCTGCAAAACTGGTCCGTCAGATAAGTATAGGATTAGTTCAGGAATCACAGAGAGTCCTGGAGGACTTCAGTGAGCTGGAGATGAGGTGCAATGACACACTGAGAACCACCACCGCACAGCAGTTCACACAGATTGGCAAAAAGATAAAAAATTTTAGAGAGATGTGCTCTGAGTTCAAGCTGGGATTCCAACAAAACTTGGCAAAGAAACTTCCATCAATCCGAGGAGGAGGAGAAGAGGAGGCTGTGCTCGCAGAGATCCTGAAGAAGAGACGTTCTTCTCCTTTCAACAGCAAAGACCTGAACGAGTGGCTGGACTGTAAAGAGAGAGAAGTCTACACCTTAATGTCTTTAACCAAGATGATGAAAAACACCAAGGTCATCCCGTCTCAAACACTCCTGTACAAGGAAACCCTCAGTGCAGATCATGCTGTGTGTTTTGTTTTCACCTCCCTGGGAAGTGCTGAACCGTACCTCTCAGCTTTATCAAACTACTTAAAACAAAGACCCGAACCAAACGACCCTCAAGATGCACATACTCAAGATGTAGAGAAGGAACAATGGTTCAGCTCAAAAGAAACAGCAGATGCAATGAGGCATAAAGCAAAGCTCTTCAGGGACTTTGCAGAGGCCAACAAGGAGAACAAGAACATAAAGTTCTTGACAGTGGGATTAACAAATGAGACACAGAAAGGTTCAAGCATCTACCTTTATGAAGGCGGCTTTTCTGTCAGTGAGAACTTTGAGCGCCTTCAAAGCCTGAAACAGTAACAGCAAGTGACATAAAGCACAACAGTGTGACACTGAAGATTTCTGCGCCCAGATTTGGAGCAGAGAACATCACCTCCTACTCTGTAGAGTACTGTGTCAGAGGAGAGGATGGATGGCAACAAGAGACAGCATCAAAAGCTGGAGAAGTCACAGTGAGCCCTCTGAGTCCTAACACAGAGTATATGTTCAGATGCAGAGCAGTGACCTCAGCAGGTGTTGGGCCGGCCAATGAAGCCAGTGGTTCCATTAAAACCTTACCTAGTACTAAAACGTGCTCAAGTCTTGCTGATTCGGTTAAAGAAAGAAGCACATTGTTAAAACCCCAGTCAGGTCCTCTCCCAGTTTATAAAATCCCCCTGAAAGAAGAACAAATCAGTGTCTCTGGCTGCAGGCGTTTCCGTTTTGGGAAAGAGTCCACTAAACCTAATCGCACCATCATGGTTCTGGGAACAACTGGAGCTGGGAAGTCAACTCTCATCAATGGGATGATCAATTACATTCTAGGTGTCGAATGGGAGGATTCATATCGGTTTAAGTTAGTTGATGAGGGTCAGTCAGGATCACAAGCTGAAAGCCAGACCTCTGAAGTCACTGTGTACAAAATCAACCACCAGGAGGGTTTTAAAACTGAATACTCTCTGACCATTGTTGACACTCCAGGGTTTGGAGATACAAGAGGCATAGAAAGAGACAGACAGATCACAGAACAGCTGCGTAATCTCTTCTCTGCTGATCTTGGTGTCGGTGAAATTGACGCTGTGTGTTTTGTAGCTCAGGCAGCTTTAGCTCAACTCACACCAACACAGAAATATGTGTTTGACTCTGTGCTCTCAATCTTTGGCAAAGATGTGGCAGAAAACATCAGGGTTCTGGTGACATTCGCAGACAGCCAGCGTCCACCAGTTCTGGAGGCAATCAATGCTTCAGGTGTCCCATGTCCTAAAAGAAGAGACGGGCTGCCAGTTCACTTCAAATTCAATAACTCAGCTCTGTTTGCAGACAACAAATCATCTGCAGCAGGCAGCATGAGTGGGGATGATGAGGATGAAGATGGAGGCTTTGATCAGATGTGTTGGAACATGGGGACAAAAAGCATGAAGAGGTTCTTTGCTGCTTTGAATCAAATAGAAACCAAAAGCTTGATGATGACGAAGGAGGTCCTCAGAGAAAGAAAGCAGCTCGAGAATTCAGTTGAAAACATGCAGGAGCAGGTTAAAGTTGGGTTAGCCAAGCTGGAGATGATGAAAGAGACACGTGAAAAAGTTTATGAGCACAGGTTAGAGATCAAGAGACAGGAGATCTCTGAGTTTGAAGTCACTCTTATGAAGCCTGTTCAAGTAGATATTTCTGGTAGTGGAAATTACTTCATGAACTGTCAGCAGTGTCATGTCACCTGTCATCGTCCCCGTAGAGTTCCAAATGATAAAATGCAGAGTTGGGCACAGGGATCAGATGGATACTGTACTGAGTGTCCAGGCAAATGTTACTTGGATGTACATTTTATTCAGAAGTACAGATGGGAGTATGAGGAAGTAAAAGAAAAACGACCAGTGAAAGAGCTGAAAGAAAAGTACCTGAAACGCCGTGCACTGAATTCACCTTATAAAGGAATGTTCTTGATGTTAAATCCATTTAGTTATGAACTGAAGGCTGAATATGATGATGTTCAGGTTGAGGTGGTGAAGCTGATGGAGAGCTCTGCAATGTGTTTAAACAGACTTAAAGAGAGAACACTGAAGCCAGATCCTCTCTCCACTCCAGAGTACATCGACATGCTGATTGAGGGAGAGAAATTTGAGGCCAAGCCAGGCTGGAAGCAACGAGTTCAGTTCCTGACAGCCATGAGAGAACAAGCAGAGATCATGGCTAAAGGAGACGGAGTCCATATTGATCAGGAATCTCAGCAATCCTGAAGTGATAAAGTGATTGGAATTTTTATTTTCTATTATGAGAATCTAAATATAATTTTTCATATAAAGGTTTAGATGTTGTTACAACCTCTCGCTCTCAAGACACAACGAAAGAGAAAGAAGCATCTGTTCAACAATAATGAACTGAAATTTATTTAAAACAAAAGGGTAACAATGAGGTGTGAAAGTCAGTATCAGTATGGTGATGCAGGGTGAATGTGCAATGACTAATAAGGGCTGTGTGTTGGCGATGTAGAAACAGAGCAGGGTGGAAGGTGCAGGACCCAACACTGGTGTCTGTACGGGCAGGCTTAAATAATTGGGCTCACTGGCCGGGTCCCACTTTCCTTGATTACATGCAGAAGACACACAGACACAGAGCTCTGAGGGCCGTCACAATATATAGATTCACATTGTTCAGTAGAGCTTTGTAAACAGGAATATCAGCTTCTTACTCAGTTTTTCTGCTCTTCTATTATTTTCTTTGAGATTTGAAAAAGGTGGTTAATGTGAATAATGATAATGACTTGTTATGCTGATGTGTTTTGATTTACATGTTATTGTTGTGTGGTAATAACCGGTGTAAAATGCTCTGATAGTACAGTAAGATAGCTCCCTTGCTTGCTCACTACTCAAGAATGTCTATGTTGTGTAAAACAGCTGAAGCTGATCTCTTTGTAAACAGTAAGATGAGAGCATTCATTAATGTTCTGACCATGTTTAATAAACTTAATGTGTCCATGGAACGGCCAAAGAGGGGATTGATTTGACCTTTCTGCATTCTGATGATCATATGTATCATTTACTTTGTGTACTTATATTCATCTTACTGTCCACTATGTGTACCAGTGTTTCAGCTATAATGAACATCTGTGAGTTTTATCTTCTGCCTACTGTTCCTGTGAGAACTTGAGTATCTGTGCTGAGAACGTCTATGAAGATTCTCAGTCATCCAGGTCATTGTTATCCAACGAAGGTTAAAGTCAAGGGCAACTGTACTTGGTTGAAAGATACTGGAAGACGTTTCGTCCCTCATCCAAGGAACTTCTTCACTTCTGACTGACTGGAAGGGAAACCAGTACAACGGGGGATTCTACAGACAGAAGCATGGCTGTGCCATGGGCTCACCGGTGTCCCCGACTGTGGCAAACATCTACATGGAAGAAGTGGAGAACGAAGCCCTCAACTCTTTCAAAGGAACAGCACCGAGCCACTGGTACAGATATGTGGACAACACCTGGGTCAAAATTAAAAGCCAGGAAGTACAAGCTTTCACAGAACACATCAACTCTGTGGACAGTAACATCAAGTTCACACGAGAAGATGTCCACAACAACAGTTTGGCCTTCCTGGACTGCTCTGTACACATTGAAGAGGACAGGAGCCTGCAGATTGGGGTTTACAGAAAACCCACACACACAGACCAATACCTGCTGTTCGATTCCCACCACCCACTGGAGGACAAGCTAGGGGTCATGAGAACACTGCACCACAGAGCGGAAAACATACCAACAAGCGCCCAGGCCAGAGAGAAGGAACAGAACCACCTGAAGGGGGCACTTACAGCCTGTGGAGACCCTAATGGACCTTTGTGAAAACAGCCAAAAGATCCAAGAAGAACAAAACTACAGGGGACGAGGAGAAGAAGGTCAAACGCAACGACATTGTGATTCCCTACGTGTCTGGAGTATCAGAGAAACTCCAGGACTCAGGATTTTCAACAAACACAACATCCCTGTGTTCTTTAAACCCAAGAACACACTAAGACAGATCCTGGTCCACCCCAAAGTGTATGCGGTCCAATGCAGTGAGGAATGCACAGACCTGTATATTAGGGAGACCAAACAACCACTACACAAACGCATGGCCCAACACAGAAGGGCCAACTCCTCAGGTCAAGACTCTGCAGTCTACCTACATCTGAAGGACAGAGGACACTCGTTTGAGGACCATCAGGTCCACATCTTAGACAGAGAAGATGGAGGGTTTGAAAGAGGGGTCAAGGAAGCATCTACACACGGGTCGAGAAGCCATGATTGAACAGAGGAGGGGGTCTACGCCACCACTTATCCCCCACTTACAATGCTGTCCTTTCATCACTTCCCAGAAAACTCAACAAACGTAACCTGTTGCCTTCAGGTGAAGATGCCAACGATGGTCGCTCAGTCTTGGCCTCAGGTAGTCCTAACGACTGTAACGACTGTCGTTACAGCAACCAGGAACACTAACGAACCAGCAGTATCGACGATCCTGGCAAACGACCCCACTGAGGTTAAATAGCTGAGTTTCCCTTCCAGTCAGTCAGAACTGAAGAAGTTCCTTGGATGAGGGACGAAACGTCTTCCAGCATCTTCAACCAAGTCTAGTTGACCTTGACTGTGCTGAGAACAGCTTTCTCGTAGACTCCACAGTTATCTCCTGCATTAAATCCCTTAGTAATCCAGATGCTCCAAATCAGCCTGTGGAGTCTGAGTCCTCTGGACCAGCTCAGTTTGAGTCCTTTCTTCTAACTTTAATAAAAATCACAAAAAAACAGCTGTTTGTTGTAATACGAAGGCTCCCACTGAAAGATGGAGGAATCATTAAATAATAAACAATAAATAAAGTTATTCAAAGTGTTGTCTGTTGTCCTCTGATGTGTCAGACTCTCCTTTTTTACCTTCTGCAGCTTCGTTTTCTCTTCAAGGACCTTTCAGGTCAGATGAACTAAGCACATTTACTGCATTAAATACATATTTTTTAAACCAATGCTTTCCAGTTTTTTGTGACCTGTCACAAAATTCAGTGTCTGTTTGGGGCCCCAGGGGGACGATTGCAGCTCTCCTTCCTGCAGCTGTCTGAATGCAGTGTGTCTGTGTTGAACCTCCTCTGGACCAGCTGGGTCTGACATCAATGCATCAACAGCAGTCAGTGAAAAGTTTTCTCAAATTACTATAATGCATTTTCATACACAGGAGTGGATACAACAATCTGTAATAAGCCCCGCCCCCCTCCCAACCCCTTGGCGACGTGCCTGTACACTGAGAGGTGGAGCAACACTGAAAGAGGAAATATCACATTCACATCAGTTAGTCTAACTGCACAGCTGCAGTTGAGACGAGTCTTTATCTTTAAAGAAAAATTCAACTGAATCATCAGGTTTTTCCTCAACAAAATATCAGAATCTCTGACAAACACTGGTGAGTACACTGTTCTGTCACAGCGAGCCTTAGCTTAAGATGATTTACCCACTTTCATCGGATTGTTTCTTTTGATTTGTATTCAGTAACTGAGGTTGATGTGTTCAAAGTCCGCTTTCAAGGAGTGTTTATTCAGATAAAAAGCTGTTGATAATGTCTGAAATAAACTGAGCAACAGGTAATTAAATAAGAAGAAAATACATTAGCAAAGATCACCACATGACTCCGAACAAAAGTAACGCAATAACAGTAATGTATTGCTTTTTAGTGCAAATAGGTTATATAACGCGTTACTGAATAAAATAAGTATACTCGTTCCAAACTCAGTAACGCGTGTTACAACACATTTAAACCAGAACTTAAGAGTAGTTTTGTTTTTTAATAATACACCAACAATAGGCGTCCTCAGACCTTTTTACTGGGGCACGTGCCCCTGTATCCATGTGCTGTGCCCCGGGGAAAATGTCAAGAACCCTTGGTGTTTTTTTTGTACATGTGGGGCTCTGCGGTCATGTTAGCAACAATTGGCAACATCTGGTTACACTTTCAAAATAAAACTACTGGTGAAGCCGTACGTAAGCTAGTTAATGAAATGAAACATTGCAAAAAACGAGTCAATTTTGAAAGCGAGTGTTTACAGCTGTGCTGAGAGGACAAACAGGGATTATCCTTCTGTACACAAGAAGAGAAAATAACAACAACCAATGACAGTGACTTTCTGGATCAGCAGTCAGGTAACTTGTGACCTCTTTTCTGAAAGTCTGATGTGAGCAGCTGGGGCGATTTAAACCATTTTCAGGGGTACTTCAGCACCCCATAAAAATCATATGGCTTTTCTTCCAGTAAACAGGTTTGATGTCCCTAAATTCTGCCATCTTTCAGTTTCGAATGTTTTACCTATTGATCTGCAACCACGCTGGCCGACCGGTCAGCTGCAACGGAACACCGTTTGGGTACTTTCAATATGGAGGGCGGATACGAGCGGCCCCACCTAACTTTTCTCGTTTTTGCAAAATTCTGATTGGCTCAATGGCGCCAATCGAAGTTCAGTCCAAAAGCTTTTGCACCAGTTTGCTACGTTTCGTCAGGGCTGAACTCAGCCCAGGGTTGTGTGACAAGTTCAACAGAGAAGGGGGCCAAATAATGTAAAGAATAAAGAATTTTTAACTTTACTTTAGCTGGTTGGCTAACAGCTGACTGGCTCTGACTTGAATAACATCAGGTCCGGTGCAGCTGACCTGCCGCCCGGTCGCACATTCACACCAAGGTTGGTGAATTCAGTAACTCAGTACAACAGCGTTACTTGGATTAGTAACTGTAATAATGTTTTGGAGATAGTAATCTGTTACACTACTAGTTACTGAGAAAATGAGTAAATGTAAAGTGAGAAAAGTAATATTATTACAGTTCCTGCACGACAATGCTAACAGTAGCCTAGCGGAGGTTAGAATACTATACTAATAGAAATAATTTATAGCCTACTTCACAGATTCTGTGCAACCAAAATAAAGATTTTTAAATAATACTGACAAATTAAACTCAATCAGCAACAGAAAATGATTTCCTTAAAAGAGAAAGCAAGCAGGTAACAACATTTACCTGAAAACACCAGACTGAACACTTTTAACACCTCCCCCCTCTGAGGGAGTAAACACCCTCCTACAGCTTCACACTGCTGTCTGACCCTAACTGGTCCAATGACCCCATAAGGGTCATTTACACTGGGGACGCTTGGGGACATGTCCCCACCCCATTTTGAAATGGTTGATTTTGTCCCCATCACTTTTTGAAAGCATTTGTGAAAAACGTTTTGAGAAAGGTTGATTTGCACAATAAGAAAACCTGTGATACAAAATAGTTTTCCCTCATATAAAAAAGACATTTCCACTGTAAATTGGTGCAGAAAATGTCTCCAGAATGCAGGACATGACCAGTTTAATGCTCAAAATCTCCTGGGGGAGGACACCCACACTCCCCTCACATATATTTCAGCATCTCATGACGCCAACGGGTAACGTTTATAAACTGCAGCACGGAAATGATAACCACGTCACGTGTGAACATGCGCTCATACGCGTTTGCACGAATTGAAACTCCAGGAGAAGGGTCCAGCTGAGCGGTGCTCCAGTCCGCAGCCGGACTTTATTAAATTCCAGCAGCAACATTAGTGAGACCAGTTCAGACAGCACACAGATGTGAGGGCACTCCTCACAGGCTCACATCATTTTATGTGTTGTAGTGTCTAGTACTTATGCATTTGACTGTAACAGTTGTCTAGTGCTTATGCATTTCACTCACAACAGTTCAAATAACACTGTAGCAGCAGGACAGAGGGTCAGTGACCATTTACGAGGAGAGTAGTGATTGATGGTTCTGTAGGAACTGAACCCTTTTATGGAATTTAACTTCTAACCCCTTGTTTTGCAACTTTAAATAGTACTGTACCCTTCTATGGGGTTGACGTCTTACTTTGCAGACTCAAATCTTTTTCTGTTACCTAACAGATGCCTAAACATATCCTGTATAAGCTATGTGTGATGAACAGTGAGGCAGAGTGGCCATCGGGCTGGGTCACTCTCCAAGCTGCTGCAGAGCTTGTTATTGATGCTGAACTCTTTGATTTAATAAATTTTTTAGATCAAGAACAGTGTCAAGCGGATTTCTTCTCAACACATCGCCGCAGCATTATTGTTGGACACCACACTGTCTCTCTGTGAAGGTCAAAGCACTTTCTGACATGACAGAGTCAATATTAAATAGCATAAATATATTTCTACAGGCTATTTGTTTTCTTTAACAAATTACTTCCATGATCAGAGAGCTGCTGTCAGCTCATCCTGACCGATCCTGTCTGAGTGTCTGGAGATTAAAATGATCAGTGATGAATGCTGCTGCACCTCGCACACAGCGTCTTTCTTAATAGGGACACGATTCATCCCATTTCACTGTATTTCACCCATCCACCCCCCTTTACTGTTCAGAAGGTCCCACCTGATCCGTGGCTATAACTCTACACATCACTTGAACATCCTACTATCAGAATAATGCGTCCATAAAACAGCAGTGAAAGTATCTCAAAGTAACTCAAAAGTAGTGCAAAGCATTAAAATTCAGAGACAGTGATACTGTAATATACCTCATTACTTTCAAATGACAGTAACTAGTAATCTATAATCTATAACATTTTTTGAATTTGCCCATCGCTGCTGTTGAGTTATAATTCAAGACCAGAGTCAGCGCACATACAGAAGAGGTGGAAGTTTCAGACTTGTAGACAGATTTGGGGGACTGCAGCAAAGCTACTTGAAAGCATCTTAGTCATGTAAATGTCTGCAGTTGTTCCACTGTTTTTTATGCTTTTGGTCTTTGAACAGCAGGAAGTGTCTCATAATGCTGGATGGTCAAATTAGCTTATATGTGACTGCTGTTGTTATTAACATATGCATATCTGCTGTTAATAGACTGTTCATTAAAGCAAAGTAGTTTACTTTAAGTCTGTCCTGAAACAATAGTCACACGTCCACATGCACGTATCAACAGTTAATGATTTTCGATACTGACCATCAGTAGAAGGTGGTGTTTGAAGCAGTGTGCTGTAGCAGCCACCAGAGGGCAGCATGGTACAGGCAGCACAGAGCAGACAGATGAAGAGTAGGGTTGAGCCGGATACTCGGTTGAAACGAGTATCCGGTACGGATAAAGCATTTTTGCCAAGTATTATACGAGGGTAGTGCGGGTTGTCCCGACTTCCCGAGTCGGAATGTCGTAGTCTATAATGATGCGTTGATAAAAAAATTAAAAAAGAAAGTTATGTTGAGTATGACAACTCTTGTTCATACATTTTACTTCATAATTGCAACTGCATTTGTTGTATTCATTGTTGCAAAACTTGTTCTGTATATAGTTTGTTTGTTATCGTGATCAAAACCATTGATCTGAAGCTCAGTGCTGATGCTGTCATGGAAATAGTTTTCTAATCAGCAATAAATATAACAATTTCTGATCAACCCATATCAATTGCATGCTTAAAATAACATACTGTTAAAGCCCCGCCCATTTCAAGACAACTCGCCCCACTTCTGGGTTAAACTCCGCCCACTTCCTGGCTAGGCCCCTCCCAGACCGAGTACGGATACAGATAATTCATATGGTTAACAGATACAGATACAGATAATGCTGTACTCGCTCATCTCTAATGAAGAGTTCCTGCTGAGGTTCCAGCTTTTTCACATTCCTCTAGAAACTGTTCTCACAGTTCTCTTTACCGACATGCAGCTCAGCACAGCAAACATTGTTCCTTCTCTACATCTTGAGTATGTGCATCTTGAGGGTCGTCTGGTGTTTGTTTTAAGTAGTTTGATAAAGCTGAGAGGTACGGTTCAGCACTTCCCAGGGAGGTGAAAACAAAACACACAGCATGGTCTGCACTGAGAGTTTCCTCATGAAAGACCTCATGTGACGGGATGATCTTGGTGTTTTGCATTATGTTGGGCAAACATTTTAGGATGTGGTTTTCCTTCTCTTTAAAATCAATCCATTTCTTACACACCATCAGGAGTCTGTCCATCGCCCTGACAACCAGAGGCTCACCTGACAACAGCTGGGTGTTAACTGACACACCTGTAAAGGTTGAACGAACACTGCTCGTACACAGGCTGAATAAATCTGTCCCAGTTAATCTACCTGAGTCTCCACACGTTCAAAAGATTTTACCGTCTGATATAAAAGCTCCTGTACAGAAAATCAGCAGGTTGAGACCCTCAAAGAATGAAAGAATGATGTGAGGTGTTTAAAATAAACATGTTGCTTTCTTTATTTAATCTTTTAATGGTGAATTGTATTTTTTATATATACACATGTTGTAATTGTGGAAGGTTTGTTTGTGTTTGAATGTAAGATTTTTCTCTTATATAATCAGTAATAAGTCGAGTACTTCAAATCTTTACTCAAATAAAAGTATCTGGTAAATAAACTGCTCAAACTACTCACAAGTTACTTTGTATTTTAATACAGTTTGGTGTGTGCAGCCCAGACGCAGGTCGAAGCCTGGTGTCAAGTCTCTCTTTGGAATAATGTTTGATACTGTGCGTCATGTTAGAGGCAGCCGCTGTGCATCATGGTTATTTCTAAGGGATTCACTTGTTGATGATCTCTAATTCTGTTTAACACAATTATTGTAGTTTTTTAAAGCAGCAGCTCAGACAGCCAAAACAATGTGATTATTCCTAAAGCATCTATGAACATTTATTGTGTCAGTAACAACAGAGCAGCTCATTGAATGAAGTCGGCTAAGCCTAAATCTAAAGGAAGCTGTGCAGACGGTTTTATCCACACATTTACTCTCCATATGCTTCTCAGAAATAATTGTTACTGAATAAACAGCTGGCAGCTGCTGAGAGAAAAGCCAAGACCAGTTTCACATTCTACAAATAGCAATGCCATGTTTTATAGAGACTAAATGTGCTTTTAATACTTGTTGATGGAAAGTGAAAGTATTTCTGCAGCTTGTAAAAGGTGATACAGGCTGCTTTCCAACTTGACCACCAGTAACACAGTGTGGAGTTACACGTTTTGAGTTACATATGTAGAAGAACAAAACCTTAAAATGAAAACGTTTTTGTCTGAATTTCTCAGTTTTTGCTGTTTTGAACCGGTTAAAGCTCTCCTGTGTAACACAGCTTGGATGGACGCTCATTTTGCATTTTAAAATAGATTACTGGGACCAAAAGAATACTGGAGGAAAGTAAAGAGTAAAAGTACAGTTTTTAAAAGGAAAGTGAAAAGTTGCCTAACTTTTGTACTAATGAACTGGTAACGACTTGCTACCATCTGTAATGGCTGACTTGCTGATTGACTCTCTGATCATTCAGTCCTTGTTAAAGGATGAACGATATAAAAATGTAAGCACACGTCATTACTAACTCTCAGAGGAGCTGCAGCAGTGACACTGATGACCCTTTTCTTCACGTCTGTTCAGTTGTGGTGGTTTAGGATCAGCTGTGTGAAGCTTTTGTTCATGGTGTCTTTGCTGTAAAAGCTGCTGTAGTTCAGTCCACACACTCTGCTCCCCTTCATAAAGAAATGTGGCTTTTATTTTTGTTTCAACAGCCTGAGGTCTGAACAACAGCAGCTGCTTTCAGTCGGTTATATTTTGATCTTGGAAACTAAGAATCGGGTCTGATTCCTCCTCACTGGCTCGTTTCTGGGTCCCCTGTTATTCTCTTTCTATCTGCTGCCTTTGGGAAAGATCCTTTTTCTGGATTATCTCGGCTCCCAGACTGTCTAAACATTATCAGGGACTGGATATGAGACAGCAGAACATCTTTACAGCTCAGTGCTGATAAGACAGAGGTTCTGTTGATGCTTTAGTAAAAAATGTACTGTACAAAATATTGAATCTCCTTTGCTGCCCACTTGTGTAATGTTTGATAAATCTGCATCATTTGACACCATGGCAGCTGACCAGAGCTTGTTTCTTCCAAATAAAAAAGCTGAGATCAGTAGTGTCAACAGCTGAACTAGAGACGCTTGTACACGCTTTCATCCATATAGGATCCAGTTCAAGATTCTCACTATTACTTACAGATCACTGCACAGCTGCTGCATATGTGGCTGAACTATTACCCCGTCACTCATCAGCTCGCTCTCTTCGGTCTAACAAGCAAAACTTCCCGTCTGTCCCACAAACTCACCTTCAGGTTATCGAGCTTTTTACACACAGACTTAGGACCCTCACCCTCACTGTCTGCTGGTTCTGTGGATGTTTTCAAAAGGCAGTCTGTTGAGTTGAATGTTGTCTGTCCTGTCAGTCCTGTTGAGGAGAGCTTCAACATCATAGTTCTTCATACGAAGTTGAGAGCGGAGCTGCATTAAAGACGAGTCTCTGTTTCTCTGAAGAAAATTTAAAGTGAATCAGGTTTTCCTCAACAAAACATCAGAATCTCTGACAAACACTGGTGAGTACGCTGCCCTGCACAGACTGCATGCAGTCACAGCTAGCGTTAGCTGTAGCTAATTTAACATTTTCCTGTTTGATTTAGTTATTAAGTTTGTCACACCACATAGACTGTAGAGGAGAGCTGGAACAAATGAAACGCAGACGAAAGTTAAACAGCAATTTTATCTGAGCTCATACATTTCTGATGTGATCAGCACGTACAGAACGCAGGACTTATCAGAAGTGCGGAAAAATCAAGTGGACAGCCTGCGTCACACTTTAGCAGAGTTATACCACAGAAGGTGTTTTTAGCAACTGCAACTCATCCAAAACGCTGCAGCAAGGATCAAAACACGCTCCAAGTCCACATGTCACTGCTGTGTTGATTCAACTACACTGGCTCCCTGTATCACAAAGGGTTAACTTTAAATAAGTATTGAATTTGATCAATAATAAGCTGCTATTTTTAACTTAAAATATTAACAAACATGGTCAGATTATGAGACAACTGGCCTCTGAACACTCATGATTGTGTCTTTCTGTTTGTTTTACATCATTTTGTGGTTGCTCACAGTCATTTCTCTCAGGGTCCAGAGGTCACTCAACCTGTACCTGATAGGTTCTTTCAGTAATCCATCTATGATACTAACAAGCTAACTGCTGTACCTTCAGACTCCAGGGGACCCACGTCACACCTCTGCCCGGGTGATATGTGGCAAATTACGTCAAATTTGAAGGAATCCTAAGAAAGAGCGTTTTAGTTTCTTGGGCTTACAACAGCGTCCCAGGCTCAGATCACTGGAGCTTTGAGGAACAGCAAATCCTGTTTATCTGTTCAGTGTTCATGTTTTCAAGTGAAGTAACTTAGCACCATTTCAAATCAACAAACAGTTTAGATCACTGCCACAGGTCCTCCATGGCAGTGAAGTGGTCAATAATATCGTAATATCATGGATGGTACATTTATGAAGTGTTTTTCTGAAACTGAGGTGCTCCACATCAAGCTAAGGGGTCTTATAAAAGTGTGGTAGCAGAAATGATACCAATACTAGAAAACAAGATCTCTGTGTTACAGTTGGATGGTGGCTGGACTCAGGTGCAAACACAGACTCGATGCAGGTTAGAAAAATAGAGTAGGAAAGTCGAGAGAGGGCTTAGGAAGTCCAGGCTGGGAAGTGAGCTTGTGGATCCGAGTTTTGGCGTGTGGCTGGCGATGTGAGGAGGCACAACAAGTGAAAAAGACACAACTGTTAGTAACAAACTCCAAGGCGAAGAAGCACAAGATGAACGAGAATCGTCTAGTTTGGCCTAACTTTGGTGAAAAATCAGTCTGAAGGCAGGAGCTTAATGCCGCGTTCCAGACCGGTCGGAAATGGGATATTTCCCAGTTGAAACTTCCGACTTCCGACATCAAAGCGTTCCAGGTGCATGGTGGTGCATGACGCCGAAAGTGAACGAAAATCATGGCTGACCGTGACAAAGTGCACACAGTTGCACCCTCAGCAGTGCTTTAGGTGTTAATTAAAAGGATGGCAGTTTAACTGCAACAACTGACACAAACAGCCCGTACGTTATTATCTCCGCTCTGGCTAAATAAGTTAGTAGCCCTCAAGTCAGTCAATGTTTACACTTCCTGATGTTTTGGCATTTTTAACAAAAATGTTTATACAGAGAAGATGACTTTATGAGATTCTTTACTGTAGCCAGCTACCTAATGTGCAAAACATATTTCTACATCAATATACATGCAGAACAGGTTTTACTATATGATCGTATGTATTATTTTAATTTAAATACATGCAAATATACGTTTTGTTGCCTTTTAGTTGATGGTTTACAGTGTGAGCTTCCATGGGCGCTGACATTGTTTTGTGATGTCATTCAGCTGCTACTCGTGAAGTCAGGGTACGTATTTTTTCTCCGAGTTCACAAGTACGAAATCCAACCGGCGTTTCAGGATAGTTTTTCAAGTTGAAAGTCAGAAATTTCCCAGTTCCGAGTTGCCTGGAACGCAGCATTAGAGCTGAGCGGTGATGAGCAGATGAGCTGCAGGTGTGAAGGAGAGCCAGCTGCCACGCCCTCTGCACAGAGACACAACCACAACACAGAGAGAGGACACACAGCCCAAGCAGCATAATATACGTTATATAAGTTGGGACACTGTTTGAATACATATCACAGTTAGTTTGTACGTTTACAGCAGCAGATGCACTGTGTGGAAGCTGGTGCTGGATGCTATCAGAATTTAGCAGTAGCGGCTCTGTTCTGATCTTCATTACAGTCCAACATTACCTGCACAAACGTAACGTTATATGTGAAACAGAGTTAGCTCTAATCCTAAAAGCCTTTTCTCTTTGTCTCTTTGTCCCTCAGATTATTTTCCTGCTGCTGTTAGAACTCAGCTGACGATGTGAATCAACCTTCAGGCTCCGTTGTTGAAACTTCACTATAACTGCAGAAACTTCCACCTGCATGAAATGTAGTGAAACCAAACAGGTACATTTTTTAATTTAAAGAGAAAACTTGTTACTGCATGTTGTGATGTGAGCAGATTGTAATAATAATGATAATCATATAGCTTTTTGATCAGGAGCTGGTTCATGTGTTTTGATCCATTAATTAATTAACAGGACAGTTTTTTAGATGGAGCCCATCTGTAGTCTTTAAGTGAATTATCCCAAGTGTATTCACATATTTAGATGGACTATTATATGTGTCCAAAAAATAGGGAGCTGAGGTGGGGATTAATACACCGAGAAAAAAATCCTAGATGAAAGTGTAAAATTTACAAAAAAAAACCCTGATATTCCCTGAAATTAAGGTCACAAAAAATCTAAATCACTCTGGTGTTTTCTTCTGAATACGTCCAATCCAAGGCAAAGTCTCTAAGGTGCATGATAGTGATTGTGGGCTAAACTCAGGAGTATTTCATCACTGTTAAATCCGATTGCAAAGTTTAATATAACTTTTCAGTGCATGCATAACACACAACAGACCTGCGTTGTTGTTGCTGCCTTGCAAAGTGAAGCTTCTCCCATAAATGTGTGATTATAATGTCAGAGAATATTGAAGTTTTTAACTTGTAGATTAATCTTGGAAATTAAATTTTCTCTGGGATCATTTTCCCTCCCCACTGGCTCCTTTTTTTTCTATAACAACTTAGTACCATTTACCTCCTGTGCAGGTGGTCAGAGTTAACTCTGACTAGGTTGAACTCCCTTCATAGTAAAGGCACTGCTCCGTTCGGCCTGCAGCCTTTGGGGGTATTTACGTTTGGTCTGGACTCTCAGACTGTTCGGCTTGATCCAAAATTACAGGTGTGAAACCTCCCCGGAACACAGACAAAGTTTAGTCTGACTAAAAGAGTAGTCTTGGTCAAAATCAAACTGAATCATGATTCTGTTTGTTTTTTGAAAGCATTTGTTGGATGGTTCAGACTTTAAGACTAGTTTTATTATTTATTAATTATTATTACAGGAAGCTACAGGAAACAAACAAATGCACAGATAGTGACTGCTCATCTTTTGGAACAGCCACTATGGAAGCAAATTGCCAATCACCTCTTTGGTCTGTCCTCCTTTCCTGCTATCAGTGACGATAGGTTACAAGATGGCGTTGAGTATAGCAGCCTCAGTGTTACATGCGCTTTGTTTTGTTTTGTTTTTGTGTGTTAATTCAGTTTTCAGCTGTGATGAACTTCGGCTACTGGTGGGGAAAACAGACACATCTTCTCATCATTCATCTTCTGCTCTGTGCTTCATCACGGAGACGTGGCTGTGTGAACTGATACTGGACTCTGCAGCTGTACAGAGCCTTTGTCCTTTCAGTCTACCAAAGCCTGCCAAACGTCGGCTTGCTAACCCACTGATCCTGTGAGAGGAAAAAAATATAGAAGAAATTTAAGATATCAGAACTTAAATATTGAACAAAATATTCAAGCACTATATAAAAATTACAAACTTAAACCTGCAGTGACTTAACTTTTTATTGTATTGAGCAGAAACAAGCAGTGAACATTAACATGTCAGCACTTTAGAAGTTGATGATCAAACAGCAGCTTGTTTCCTCCTCCAGCAGCTACAGAGCAACATGATGCTTCATGAGGAGGCTCCTGAAGGAAACATCTTTAGCTGCTTAATACTCCACTATGTTAACCAGCTGCTCTCTAACTGTGTCTGTCTGCTGTTTGCTGCTGAGCAGGTGCAGCACTTTCACACATCTTTATCTCTGAAAACCAGAACAGGACAGCTGCAGCCGGACAGATTTAATTAGCTGAAAGTCACTACAAAGCTCTGTAAAGCAAAAGCTGCAGATTCAGCTGAATGTTCACGACCAGAGACACTGACACATTGTTCCATTGTTTTCACCTTATTATAAAATATCCATTATAGTTGCTTTAAATGCAAAATCAATGTTTGTTGTTTATGTATATTTGTATTAAAGTTTCCTGTAAATTAAAATTAAAAGAGTAAAAATATCAAATTAAAGTATAAACATAAGGGTGGCTGATCATGTTACCAAATATTTTAAACATCACAAAGAGAAATAAGAGGTTGGACAGCAGAAGAGTGAGAGAAGTGAACTAACAAGCTGTCGTCCATTTTGTCCAGTTCAGACGGAGCCATGGACTCTGAAGCCGTCGGGGCGATGGAGGTGGCGGCGCTCGGCCGGCCTTTCAGCCTCGGGATGTTGTACGACTGCCGCAAAGACTCACTTATCCCTGGTAAGGATTCACATGTTAAGATACTTAATGAATCACAACCAAACTTTCAGGATTTAAAGCAACATTCAACAAAATTTTCATCTCAGATCTTTGTGATCTTTGTTTACTGGAATAAACAGAGGAGGGAAAGCTGGACAGTAACATCTGTTTGCTGACACATCCTGCTGTGAACAGTTTCTAACTTCTTTTTAAATTCATGCTACCAAAGTTATAACCACGGATAACCCTGAATCCAAGTACAGCTCAGATGAGCCTAACCACAGAATTACCTAAAACATATTTGCGCTGCCCCTCATGGACTTGACTGTGATCAGCATCACTCACAAAATATTCTAAACAGGACATTTTAAAGTGTGGATGGAGCTGAGACTTTCTACTTATCTTTGTCCTAATCACTTTGTTCTTCTTCTCTGGCTTGTGTGACGTAACAACACCTTCTCTTGTCTGGCTGGTTCTGGAAGCTGAACTTGATTTTTGGTTTTTCTTTTGCAGGATTTACACTGTGGGACCATGATGACCTGATAAAACATATACGAGAAAGACCACATAACTATAATGACTTTGAGATCGTTGCATCTGAATCAATTGAGGACAAATCTTCAGCACTAAACGTTGAAGCTTCCCTGAAGGCAAGTTTCTTGGGTGGACTGGTTGAAGTTGATGGATCAGCCAAATACCTGAACGACAGTAAGACTTCCAAAAATCAGGCCAGAGTAACTCTGAAGTACAAGGCTACCACAAAGGTCCAGGAGCTGTCGATGGATCACCTTGGAATTTGCAATGTGAAGCATCCATATGTCGTTTTTAAAGAATTAGCAACACATGTAGTCACAGCCATTCTTTTTGGGGCACAAGCCTTCTTTGTCTTTGACCGTGAGGTGTCTGAAGAGGAAGATCATCAAGACATTGAGGGGAACTTGAAGGTGGTGATCAAGAAGATTTCCAGTTTTTCTGTAGATGGTGAAGGTTCCCTGAAACTGGAAGACAAGGAGAGAGCAAATGTTGAGAAATTCTCCTGCAAATTCTATGGAGACTTTTCTCTTGAAAAAAGTCCTGTGTCCTTTCAGGATGCCGTAGAAGTCTACCAAAGCCTGCCAAGATTACTGGGAGCCAACGGAGAAAACGCTGTACCAATGAAAGTCTGGCTGTTGCCACTGACAAATTTAGATTCTAATGATACAAAATTCGCCCATCAGATAAGTATAGGATTAGTTCAGGAATCACAGAGAGTCCTGGAGGACTTCAGTGAGCTGGAGATGAGGTGCAATGACACAATGAGAACCACCACCGCACAGCAGTTCCCACAGATTGGCAAAAAGCTTGAAAGGTTTAACGAGATGTGCTCTGAGTTCAAGCTGGGATTCCAACAAAACTTGGCAAAGAAACTTCCATCAATCCGAGGAGGAGGAGAAGAGGAGGCTGTGCTCGCAGAGATCCTGAAGAAGAGACGTTCTTCTCCTTTCAACAGCAAAGACCTGAACGAGTGGCTGGACTGTAAAGAGAGAGAAGTCTACACCTTAATGTCTTTAACCAAGATGATGAAAAACACCAAGGTCATCCCGTCTCAAACACTCCTGTACAAGGAAACCCTCAGTGCAGATCATGCTGTGTGTTTTGTTTTCACCTCCCTGGGAAGTGCTGAACCGTACCTCTCAGCTTTATCAAACTACTTAAAACAAAGACCCGAACCAAACGACCCTCAAGATGCACATACTCAAGATGTAGAGAAGGAACAATGGTTCAGCTCAAAAGAAACAGCAGATGCAATGAGGCATAAAGCAAAGCTCTTCAGGGACTTTGCAGAGGCCAACAAGGAGAACAAGAACATAAAGTTCTTGACAGTGGGATTAACAAATGAGACACAGAAAGGTTCAAGCATCTACCTTTATGAAGGCGTCTTTTCTGTCAGTGAGAACTTTGAGCCGCCTTCAAAGCCTGAAACAGTAACAGCAAGTGACATAAAGCACAACAGTGTGACACTGAAGATTTCTGGGCCCAGATTTGGAGCAGAGAACATCACCTCCTACTCTGTAGAGTACTGTGTCAGAGGAGAGGATGGATGGCAACAAGAGACAGCATCAAAAGCTGGAGAAGTCACAGTGAGCCCTCTGAGTCCTAACACAGAGTATATGTTCAGATGCAGAGCAGTGACCTCAGCAGGTGTTGGGCTGGCCAATGAAGCCAGTGGTTCCATTAAAACCTTACCTTGCAGCCCTCCTGGAAAACCTCACACTGAACAAGACTCAAGTGAAATCTCAGTCAGCTGGGAGAAACCTGCTGAGCTTGGACAAGATGTCCAGATTTTGAGCTACATCGTGGAGTACGCCAAAACAGACAACGGGGTGAAAGAGGAAGATCTCCAATGGAAGCAAATGATGTCGAGAGCTGAAAAGGCGATCATTTCAGGGCTTCAGCCAGAGACAGAATATATTGTCAGGGTCAGATGTGACTGTGGTGCAGCTGGAAGAACCAAGGAAAGCATCTCTGTTAATTTCTGCACAACAAAACGTGACTGTTTGCAGATGCTGCAGAGAATTCTGGAGGACTTTCCTCAGCTGAAAAGCAGGTGTGACAATGCAATTAAAATCACCACTGCACAGCAGTTCCCACAGATTGTTAACAAACTAGAAACTTTTCAAAAGCTGTGCTTTGAGTTCAAGCAGAACCTTGAACAGAGGTTGGCAGAGAAATTTTCTTCATGTCTGACAGGAGAGGAAGTCGAGGCTGTGGTCAAGGACATGATGAAACTAAGAGATGCCTCTCCTTACAATGAAACAGACCTGAAGAAGTGGATTGATTGTAAAGAGAAGGAAATCCACATCCTAAAATGTTTGACCAACATAATGCAAAACACCAAGATCATCCCATCACATGAGGTCTTTCATGAGGAAACCCTCAGTGCAGATCATGCTGTGTGTTTTGTTTTCACCTCCCTGGGAAGTGCTGAACCGTACCTCTCAGCTTTATCAAACTACTTAAAACAAAGACCCGAACCAAACGACCCTCAAGATGCACATACTCAAGATGTAGAGAAGGAACAATGGTTCAGCTCAAAAGAAACAGCAGATGCAATGAGGCATAAAGCAAAGCTCTTCAGGGACTTTGCAGAGGCCAACAAGGAGAACAAGAACATAAAGTTCTTGACAGTGGGATTAACAAATGAGACACAGAAAGGTTCAAGCATCTACCTTTATGAAGGTGGTGTTTCTGTCAGTGAGAACTTTGAGCCGCCTTCAAAGCCTGAAACAGTAACAGCAAGTGACATAAAGCACAACAGTGTGACACTGAAGATTTCTGCGCCCAGATTTGGAGCAGAGAACATCACCTCCTACTCTGTAGAGTACTGTGTCAGAGGAGAGGATGGATGGCAACAAGAGACAGCATCAAAAGCTGGAGAAGTCACAGTGAGCCCTCTGAGTCCTAACACAGAGTATATGTTCAGATGCAGAGCAGTGACCTCAGCAGGTGTTGGGCCGGCCAATGAAGCCAGTGGTTCCATTAAAACCTTACCTAGTACTAAAACGTGCTCAAGTCTTGCTGATTCGGTTAAAGAAAGAAGCACATTGTTAAAACCCCAAACCTGTCCTCTCCCTGTTTATAAAATTCCCCTAACAGATGAACAAATCAGTGTCTTTGGCTGCAGGCGTTTCAGTTTTGGGAAAGAGTCCACTAAACCTAATCGCACCATCATGTTTCTGGGAGCAACTGGATCTGGGAAGTCAGCTCTCATCAATGGGATGATCAATTACATTCTAGGTGTCGAATGGGAGGATTCATATCGGTTTAAGTTAGTTGATGAGGATCAGTCGAGATCACAATCTCACAGCCAGACCTCTGAAGTCACTGTGTACAAAATCAACCACCAGGAGGGTTTTAAAACAGAATACTCTCTGACCATTGTTGACACTCCAGGGTTTGGAGATACAAGAGGCATAGAAAGAGACAGACAGATCACAGAACAGCTGTGTAATCTCTTCTCTGCTGAGCTTGGTCTCAGTGAAATTGACGCTGTGTGTTTTGTAGCTCAGGCTTCTTTAGCTCGACTCACACCAACACAGAAATATGTGTTTGACTCTGTGCTCTCAATCTTTGGCAAAGATGTGGCAGAAAACATCAGGGTTCTGGTGACATTCGCAGACAGCCAGCGTCCACCAGTTCTAGAGGCAATCAATGCTTCAGGTGTCCCATGTCCTAAAACAAGAGACGGGCTGCCAGTTCACTTCAAATTCAATAACTCAGCTCTGTTTGCAGACAACAAATCATCTGCAGCAGGCAGCATGAGTGGGGATGATGAGGATGAAGATGGAGGCTTTGATCAGATGTGTTGGAACATGGGGACAAAAAGCATGAAGAGGTTCTTTGCTGCTTTGAATCAAATAGAAACCAAAAGCTTGATGATGACGAAGGAGGTCCTCAGAGAAAGAAAGCAGCTCGAGAATTCAGTTGAAAACTTCCTGAAGCAGGTTAAAGTTGGGTTAGCCAAGCTGGAGGAGAAAAATGAGACAAGTGAAAAAGTGAAAGAGCTCGAGGCAGAGATCAGCAGAAACAAGAACTTTGAGTTTGAAGTCACTGTCATGAAGCCTTTTCAAGTAGATATTTCTCGTACTGGAAATTACATCACCAACTGTCAGCAGGTTCATTTCACCTGTCACTATCCCTGTTCAACACGCAATGATGCAGATAAAAGACGTTGCTCTCCAATGGGATCAGATGGATACTGTACTCAGTGTCCAGGCAAATGTTACTGGAATGTACATTTTAATCAGAAGTACAGATGGGAGTATAAGGAAGTAAAAGAAAAACGATCAGTGAAAGAGCTGAAAGAAAAGTACCTGAAAGCCTCAGAGGCTAAGAAACCTGTTCAGGCTTTGAATGATAAACTGATAGCTCAGTATGATCATGTTCAGGCTGAGGTGGTGAAAATGATGCAGAGCTCTGCTAAGTGTTTAAACAGACTTAAACAGATAGCACTGAAGCCAGATCCTCTCTCCACTCCAGAGTACATCGACATGCTGATTGAGGGAGAGAAATCTGAGGGCAAACCGGGCTGGAAGGAACGAGTTCAGTCCCTGAGAGCCAGGAGAGTAAAAGCAGAGATCATGGCTAAAATAGAAAGAGGAGAGAAACTCTTCTAGATTGCATAGTGATCAGAAATCTCAGCAACAATGAAAAAGTGATTTAATTTTTATTTTGTATGAGAATTTTAATGTTATATTTCATTAAAGTGTTTACATATATAGATTCACATTGTTCAGTACAGCTTTGTAAACAGGAATATCAGCTTCTTGTTCAGATTTAAAGTTTATCTGCTCTTATTTTCTTTGATATTTGAAATATGTGAATAATGACAATGACTCATTATGTTGATGTGTTTTGTGTGTATTTGATTCGACCTTTCTGCATTCTGATGATCAGATGTATCATTTATTTTGTGTACTTATATTCATCTTACTGTCCACTATGTGTACCAGTGTTTCAGCTATAATGAACATCTGTGAGATAGTTTTATCTTCTGCCTGCTGTTCCTGTGAGAACTTGAGTATCTGTGCTGAGAACAGCTTTCTCGTAGACTCCACAGTTATCTCCTGCATTAACTTGTTGGCTTGTTAACTTGGCTTGTTGTGGTACAGATGCTCACGTTGTTAATCAAGAAAGTAGAAATAATAATAATATAAATATGTAAAAAGTTATGGAAACATGTGCAGTACTGTGAGTGTAATGGATAAACAGTAGTAATAATAATGAGTACAGATCATGTTGAGAGCTGCAGTGAATATAAATCTATAAAAATTGCAGTATTGAGATATAATAAACCAGAATTTTGCGCATTAGTTGTTTTTGGACTTTCAGGTCCAGTTAATGACTCAAGAGTCCGAGTGTCCGACTCTCTGAGGGAGGAGCTACAGAGTCTGATGGCCACAGGCAGGAACCACTTCCTGTGGGCGTTTTGGAGGGACGAGTCCTGCTGAACCTGCTGCTGTTTGTTAAAACATAAAATACATTAAACTAGTGGTTCCCAACCTGGGGGTCGGGCCCACACAAGAGGTCGCAGGATAACAAGAGAGAAGCAGTTAGTTTGAGGATTTTTCACAAAGAGAACAGAATTTAAAATATGTTGTAGATATGCTGTAAGTCTGTGAGTTTGGGGGGTTTGGATCCCCACAAGGCGTCTCAAGATAAATCAGACAGCTGTGAAAAGATTATTAAGGGAGGAAAGAAGAAGAAAAACTTCCTACACAAAACCTTCATTCCACTAATAAGTTAAAGGGAAATATCAACAGTAATGCGGCTGAGTGCTTAAACTGCCTCAAAATAACAAGTAAAGGTCAAAAATAGTTTATAGCAACGACCAAAAAGCCGATTACACAAGCAGACATCACTTTGTTTTAGAGGTCACATGATGAAAATGTGAAGAAGTGGATTCAAACCCCCAAACAGTCTGGAGCAGCTCCAACAGTAAAACGCAGCTCTAACATTGATCAGGATTAATAATCTGTTAATGAAATATTTAATAACCAAACAGTGCCAGAGGCCGTCCTGCTGCACAGTGAGTCATGTTTATGATCAGACTTCTGTGTTTGGACTGAAGTAGCATGTTGTGATGGTAGTACTGAGTTTTTACATGAAAACTGCAGAATAACTTTATAAAATTAAAAACATTGTTATGGATCAAACTCTCAAACTGCTGCTAACTGTAGCTGCCGTTAGCTAGTTAGCTCAGTTTGCCGTCCTGTTAGCTGACTCTGCCGGACTGGGAGCTCAGAGCCTGTGTTGTTGGCATGTTGGGATTTAATCTGACAATTAAACAATATTTTAAAAATACATTTAAAATATATAAAGTTTCAGGATATTTAGAGAATTTGGAATATTAGTTATTATAAGTATTTATTAAGTACAGGACTTTGTGTTTTTGTTGTTTATCATAGAAATGTGCTGATGTTAGACGTATATTGTATTATTTAAAATATTTTTTAAAAGATATCATTTTCATTAAATATGTAATGGAATTAGGTGAAATATCATTAACAACAGTGAATGTTCATGTGTGTTTTTTTGTTCATAAATAATGTAAGTTTATCATCTCAGCATCTCAACCTGCTGAATGAACTGAACTGTTTGTTTTGTTAATATTTCAGTATATATATGTAGAGCGCCTGGATAGCTCAGTGGTTCATGCCACTGACTTTGGTTCAGGTGATGGTGGGATTCCCAGTCAGGGCAGAGCAGGAACCAACGATCAAGGTTGCCAAGGCTGAGTCACAAAGGACCCTCTGAAGGTCTGCGAGAAGCAGAACTGATACACCACAGCAACAGCAGTCCCAGAGATGCTTGGCTATAAGATGAACACCATAATTCACAAAGAGCATCAGGTGCAGAAGGCCAGGAGTCAGAATTAAGGCTTGAACCTTCATGGACAGACAGACCTGTACCACTGACAGAGAGAAGAAGTGGCTGATATCAAGAAATCCTACCTGTGGCTAGAAAAGGCTGGACTGAAGGACAGAACAGGCACTCAGTACAAGATCAGTAGAGGCTGGGCTCTACCACACCAGGCAGGACCCCAGGTGCAGACAGGAGACAGTACAGCACATAACAGCAGGGTGTAAGATGCAGGCAGGAACAGGGAACGCCAAAAACCAGGTAGCTGTCATAGTGTACAGGAACATCTGCCACGAGTACGGGCTGGAAGTCCCAAGGTCAAACTGGAAGACACCTCCTAAGGTAGCTGAGAATGACCGAGCTAAGATCCTGTGGGACCTCAAGATCCAGACTGACAAACTGGTGATGGCTAACCAACCAGACATCGTGCTGATCGACAAACAGCAGAAGAAGAAATCAGGGACAGGAGGAGTGATCCCAAGCGACAGCAACATCAAGAAGAAGCTTGAAAAATACGAAGGACTAAAGGGGAGCTCGAAAAGATGTGGAGAGTAAAAACAACTGTGGTGCCAGAGGTAACCGGAGCTCTGGGGGCCCCAGACTGGGAGAGGGGCTCCAGCAGATTCCAGGTCTCTGTCCAGAGTGCAGTCCTAGGAACAGCTGAGATACAACAATCAATGATCAGAGGTCAGTTTTCTTACATTAGCTTAGCTTCACTACTTTACAACATGTTTGGTAAAGCATGTTTCTAGAAAATGAACTGACCTTTATTTTCACTCTGTTGTCATCATTCTGCTCAGTGAGGCCTCTCAAACTCTGACATGTCCAGTGTTGCGAAGAAACTACAAAATAAATGTAAGTATAATCTGTTACAGTTACTAAGAAACAATGTGTAATTAAATTACAGTTATTATGTTCATGATCACATTGGGAGTTACATCTGAGTATCTTCTGTAAGAAGCTCGGCTACACGTTGAACAATATTCATCTGTTGCTCTTGATGTTTTTCATGTGCACAATGTCTCCTCTGTCATTTCCACCACAGCTGATCAGTAAAGTTTGATGCTGTTCTGATGCTTTTGATTGGTTCTTCTGTTTGGATTTGCAGCTCCGACCGTCTGAAGCTTAAACTGTCTCTCAAACTGTCTTTTTCTAAACGGTTAACAGTTGAAAACTTTCATCAGAAATTTAGAAAAGCAAAACCTTCCCAACACTGGATATGTTGATACAAGTTACTTCCTGTAAGCAGGTGAACTGAAAAGGTTTAGTTTTTAAAGACACGGCGACATCTAGCTGATGTTTTTACATCCTGAATGGGAGAGAGACGTTCAGTCAGAGACTCAAAATGTTTCCCACCAAACAGACAAACAAACAAAATATCTGACTAATAAAATCATAATCTTTAAGTTCAAACATTTTCTTTGCTGTAAAGTTTTAGAAACTGAAAGTTAGGTCAGATACAGGGCTGGAAACGCAGTATAATAGGTCCACTTTAACAGCTGAGCTACAACATGTTGTCCACATATTTAGTTCCTCTCTCACAGACTTCTGTAAAGCACTTTTCTCATCACTTAGCATGTCTCCCCCTGATCGTCTGCAGGTTATCCAGAAAGCTGCAGCACGGTCACTCTCTGGGGCAAACTGACAATCTCACATCACCCCTATACTGAGTCTCATCCACTGCACCATCGCCACCCCTTCTCTGGCTCCCTGTCGCACATAGGATATAGTTCAGGATTCTAACTACTCACAGAGCGCCGCACGGTGGCTGCATACTGAACTACTTTGGTTGGTGTGGCAGCAGCCAGACCACAGAATTGGCTACAACCCCCCCCCCCTCTCCCTGCAGCCTTATGATTTAACTTCAATCAAGAGACAGCTGTGTGTGTGTGTGTGTGTCACATTAAACATTACGTCGTGGCACTTGTGTATGGTGTCGCTATGACGACCACATACATTGAGGGGTGCCCCTTTTTTACTTTAAATATGAGAAAACCTTATTAAACAAAATATTTATTATTTGTTTTTTACATTTTCATTCAGTTATCAGAGGCTGATTTTCCAAACTGACCTGTTCTTCTTGGCTTGTTAGAGAGTTCTGGTTTTAGACTCATAAAGCCTGTTACAGATATCATATGTGATATTAAAATAGAGTTGTTTGACCTAACCAGCAGCAGCAGCAGCAGCAGCAGCAGCAGCAGCAGCAGCAGCAGTAGAAGGTGGTGTTTGAAGCAGTGAGCTGTAGCAGCCACCAGAGGGCAGCATGGTACAGGTTTGATCCCTGACAGCAGCAGCACAGAGCAGACAGATGAAGAGTTCCTGCTGAGGTTCCAGCTTTTTCACATTCCTCTAGAAACGGTTCTCACAGTTCTCTTTACCGACATGCAGCTCAGCACAGCAGCTCAGCTCACATCCAACATGCACTGATGCAACCAGAACACTTCAGACTCACTGAGGATCAACTCTTCAGAACACTGACACCGTTTGTCTGCCAACAGCAACACTTGGTCACTCGCTATATAAGGACCATAAAATTACTAACAGCAGGTAGTGATGTGATCTGTATCACTGTTGTCTTTGTAAAAGAACATTTTATTTATGTGTTTGGATTGTGCTGCTGCCTCACAGTAAATTCACAGAGATCAATCAGAGATGTTGGAATTTGCTTCAGTAATTGCAAGTGCACAAAATTAAAAGTAAAGTAATTTGCGTAATGCAACATATTCACTATAAGATAAGATGTACTTTATTGTCTCCGATGGGAAATTAGTTTTGGACTTTGTCCGCTCTGCAGCTTCGCAAAAACAAAACAATAAAATAGATGTTTCTTAGCTCATACTCTCATGCAGCACAACACATGCTCTCACCTATAAATAAATACATTAACTCTGTCTCACAAAGGCCGCTTTTGATGGCACAACCCATACAGCCTGCATTTACATTTACTCATTGGGCAGACGCTTTGATCCAAAGTGACTTACATGGCGCAATGGATAAGACTATGCCTTTGGTGTGAGAGACCTGGGTTCAATCCCCCATTGTGTCCGTGAGCAACACACTTAACCCCCCGTTGCTCCAGCGGCGTGCGACCTCTGACATATGTAGCAATTGTAAGTAGCTTTGGATAAAAGCGTCAGCTAAATGAATAAATGTAAATAAGAGCATGAGCCTGAGGTCACCTACGACCTTTGGGTCAAACACCATCTACTCTGTCTTGGTCACATTTGCACTGTATGATAAGCTGCTGGACCTCAGTCTTTGTCCGTGAGAGCATTAGTCACTCTGACCTGTTCTGTATGGTTGGTTAAAGTCAAACACCAGTTGAGACTTAAAGAGTTAACAATCATGTGTTTCAGTTTCTGGATGAGCATGTGAGGCTGCAGAGTTAAAAGCTGAACTAAAACCAACAACCAAAATGCTGCTTGGGGTCTTCAAGGTGTTTACTGACCAGATGTGAAATGCTGTTAATAGCAGCATCTGTGCCAGGCCCCTGCTTATAAGCAAACTGAAAAGGATCCAGGGGGCGTGCTGTTGCCTCTCTGTCGGAGACGGTGCCGGATTCATCCTCTCCTTCTCCAAAGCGACTCCTCGTGGCCGTCTTTTGCTTTACCTTTGTTCAAACGCTCACAACCTCAATTAAATCAAACAAGATAGTTTCATGGCGTGTAGGCTACCTGAAGGTTTTCACTTTACCTTGTTTTGTCATCTCATAACCAATTTTAGGCCATATTGAAATACCACTATTTATAAAACATATCATTTTTATTGCAACGAGAAAATACATGAAAATTCCAACCAAAGATCAAGAAAACATCCTCATAGATGGTCACACGTATCTCGTTGTTCCTTCAATTTAAAAAGGCTTTTTTGTAACTGAAATATTGCACACTGACAGCTGATGAGGCAAAAGAGCGCCATGTTGAAGAGCTCGCAGTTTGTGTGCACTATTTTGGAGCTGATAGCACAGTCAAAGTTCCTTAAATGTTGCCGCCTCAGTGGTTTTGATGTGATGTCAGTCACAGAGACAACTGACCGTATGCTTGAATCTTAATGACCTTCGATGTGTGGCTCAAACCTATGATGGTGCATCAGTTATGAGCAGTTCAGCTGGTGGAGTTTAAGCTTGTTTCTGTTACAAACATCCAGAAGCAGTTTATGTGCACTGCTATGCAGATGAGCTGAATTTGGTTCTTTCTCATACGAGCCAGAGGCCTCTGATCTCTTTGAAACACTGGAGAATGTGTATTGTTTCTTCAGCATTTCTCTTGTCAATCATCAGGCTTTCACTGAAATGCAGAGAGTCCTTGGCGAGACTCTGAGAGTGAACCAAAACCCGATGGGCAGACCAGCTGCAATCAGTCAATGCTGTCATTGTATATCTCACAGCAGAGAGTGCAGAGAAGAAACTGGAACATCCACAGCAGTTGGACTGCTGGTTGGAGATTATCAAGTGTTTTATATGCTTTTAATGTTTTAAAAGACAGAAGGGCTCCAGAAGTACCTTCAGAAGAATCAACACAAGCAGCTTTACAAAGATGCTGTCCATAAAACGCTTAAATCATTGTGTGGTGAGCAAACTGCAGAGAAACTGTTAACAGGTGCAAGCAGAGGCGATTGTAAGACTATGTTGTCTTGAGTCCTCTTCAAGGGCTTATGTGAGCACTAGGGATGAGCTAAGATACAACATCTAATACCCATGACCGGGTCTCGATCCCCATCCTTAACCTTAACGCAAACAGCGGGTTCCTTGACAAGCTCCTCCCAGGGGAACTGATACTGGCTGACCTTGGTTTTGCAATAGAGGATAGTTTCAGCTTATTTTGTGCCGGTAAGCCTCATTACAGTGGAACAAATGGCAAAGTGGAGGACAGCCTTATGGAAAGGATTGTGTTAACATGTTGTGGTCTATGTAAGAATTGTGCTTTCAGATTTAAGTGAACATTGTGTTCACTTCAATATGTGGAGGATATAGCAAAACATGTTATTAAATGTAAAATGTATATAATAGTTAATGTAAACAGTTATTCAAATAATCCTTGATATCTTGAGTGTGAAATTATCTCTTAAAATTGAGATACTTAAGAGATGGTCTGTTATTGTTTGAGGATTTAGGTTTTACATGTATTCTGTGATCTGTCTTGTCCAGGTCCTTATCTGTCTCTGCATTTTAGTCTTTGTTCCTTCAGCTGCATCGTGTTGCTGTTTGCCTGTATGTCTGTTCACTGTGTGTTTTTGTGTCTTGAGTTTCAGTCCTGTTTGTTATTGTGTTCAGTCTGCCTGTTTCCTGCTCTGTGTTCTGTGTAGTTAAGTTCTACGCTTGCTTTGGCCTTTTATTATGTGATTCTTGGTTTTGTGGTTTGGGTTCTGTAATTTCTGGAACTGGTCTTGTCCAGCTTTTTGGTTATTTTGCATCTGTTCCATGTTTAGTGTCACTTCTCTTTCCAGTGGCCTGTGGCCTGTACTATGAAAAGAGTTAACTCAGGGTTATTAGGCAAACTCAGGGCTGACAAACTCTGACCACCTACACTGGTGTTAAACGCTGACGGTAGATAAGATGTTGGTTAGTTGAGCTGGTGTTAATTGGAGTTGGTGGGCGTTGGCGTAAAAGGGGTGTGTTCGGCCATGCAGACAGAGTTTTTGGTGAATGCTCTGTATTTTCCCCAGAAGAATGCACGTCGTTAGTGTCACGATATGAGGAGTTTAAATCCACAATAACGGCCAAATCTGATATCGTGGATGCCGACAGCCAAGGAGGCTTGTTGGCATCGCATAGAGTAAATTTGTAATTATCTTCAGTGGTCTTACTGTAGGCTAATTCTTTATTATGTATCTTATGGGCTCCTTATTTATGTGTAATATCATTAAGATGTAAAAATACTACTGCACATTATGTCCATTGTAATAAAATCAATTGGAGCCAGGGGAGGGGGGGAAAGAATTTTCAAGATTACTGTGGTAGATTTACGTGAAACTAATAAGTTAAAAACTATTATTCTCTGACATTATGTTCATACATTTGTGAGAGAAACTCTCAAATAGTAAAACTGTTGTTTTTTATCAAGGAACCAAATCGCTTCACTTTGCAGGCTGCAACATCACACACACGTCTGCTGCGTGTTATGCATGCAGTGGAAAATTATATTAGACTTCACAATCGGATTTAGCAGAGAGGAAATATGTGAGTTTAGCCCACAATCACTATATTATCATGCACCTTAGAGACTTTGGTGGATTGGGCGTGTTCAGAAGAAAACACCAGAGTAATGATGAAGAGAAAACTGAGACAGGCTGGAGGCAACGAGTTCAGTCCCTGATAGGCATGACAGAAAAAGCTGAGGTCATGGCTAAAGTAGAGAGAGGAGAGAAACTCTTCTAGAATCTATAGTAATACAGGTTCTTTATCAAAACTAATTGAAAATCAAGACAGGACAGAGACTGATGTACTGGGACAGAGTATCCATTCTCAGACATTTAGGCCCAATCCCAATCTCTCAGACTTTGAGGCGCGTTCCTGGGAAGTCCGTGAGGGCTTAGGGCCGTCCCACTGTCAAATCGTCTAGTGCGCGAGGGCTCTCTCGCGGACATTTTGAGCCCTTTTTAGACCCTTTCCGTAAGCCCGCACCAGGGGAAGCCCGGAAACGAGAGAAGAATCACGGCAAATCCGCCTTATAAGGGATAGAAGAAAAAGATCGGTAAACAAACAAGCATGGAAGGAGCGACCAACCATGACGCCAACATGATCAGGAAAAAAAAGTTTACATGTAAGTAGGCTATTAACAAAAAGCTGAGATCACTAATCGTTCATATAGTCAGAAATGTGTGTAGTTTGTCCTATGATGGCATGATGATAAATTCCAAATATGCTTTCATCAAAATTGATCCAACAACATTAGGCTACTTTTTTGTTTACAACAGGGACTGAACAGCAGACCCTTCAATTTATTAATCTGCGGATGGAGCATGAGGCTCAATTTCCTGGCCACAGAAACGCTTCTGCTCATGGATTTGAGTAAGTATTCAGCAAGTAAACTTAGAAATGTCAGTTTATGATTAACTTACTTAGCAATAAACTGTGTGTCATGCATTAGCCTACTCCGGATGCAGTAGACCTACAGTTGATCTGACATTACCTTAACCTTTTCTTCACACAAGGGACCCCCAACTTTGCTTTTCTCAACACTGTGGTCATTAAAGAGATGGGACTGGATAACAGTCTCACAAATGTCCAAGCAGCTAAGAAATGGGAAAACTTAAAGAAAAAGTATAGGGTAAACCAATTTTGATCTATCATTATCTGATGAAGGGGCTACTGGATCACATGGGCTATTTGTCTGTGGGTTTCCTTTACACTAATGGTGAATATTCATGAACTATCTGGCTAAAGTCTTATTAACAGTAATATTTTATCTATATATACATGTATATATGTAATATGTAGTCTTTTTGCACCTTTTACACAGGACCTGATATTACCAACAACAGGATCAGGGACGGAGGGCGGAGAGGTGCTGCAAACTGGCCTTTTTTCGAGGCGATGCAAAAGGCACTGGGGCAGAGGGACTCCATCAGGCCTCTGAATATCATCGCTACAGCTGTTGACTCAGATGTTGCAGAGGATCCTGATGAGGTGGCCAGTACCTCTGCTCCAGGGCCATCCACTACCCATTGCCTGTCTGAGAGTTCCAAAAGGCCCAAACCCCAAAAAGAAGAAATGAGGTCCTGGAGTACTTAAAGGAGTACACTGAAAGGCAGGAAAAGAGGCAGAGGGAGCTGGATGAAAAGGAAGAAGACAGAAAAGAAAAAGCAGGACCAAATGGACAAACTTATTGCCATCTTTGGGAAGTTGGTGGAGAAGCAGTAGCCTTTTCATTTTGTTATTACTATGCATTATAATTATACATTTAAGATTTCTGTTCATTAAAATAAATCATTCCTCAGTTAAAAGCTGCATGACATTAAACATGAGTTGCTTTACACAGTCTCAGTGCAGTGTTCTTTGAATTGAGATATCTAGCATGAATGTTGAAAGAGTTTGCCATAACAAATGTGTGTTGTAATGTAATTCTTTAGTGTCAAAATATTTGGTTCCATAACAAACAAGAATCACAGAAGGCAGTTATGTGGTAATTTATAGATTTAACGTCCACAAAGTCAAATGTTTAACAAGTTGCAAAGAAAATGTGTAAAGGTAAATCAGAGTTGTCTCGGCTGGTATTAAATGTAAATTAAAGGGGATATGACTCAGCTCAAAGTAAAATATTCATAATCTGGCATAATCATGATCCCTTAAAAGGGCCTGAAGGTGATGGGGTGCCGATATGTGGGCACATAGCACATCCCTCAAGTTGGCCCCACTCCTCTCCTGGGTGGCATGCTCGTCGAGTGGAGCAGGGGGTTCTTCAGGCTGGCGTTCAGGCTCTTCCAAGATGTCTCCATGTGTAAGGCACACATTGTGGAGGAACGCGCAGGCCAGGGCCACTTCAGAGCAGAATTTTGGCCTAACCTCCAGTGCCTTGAATAAGGTTGCCCGCCAACGTGCCTTCATGACCCCAAATTCCCTCTCGATGATGGAACGGGCCTTGCCATGCTTTGCATTAAAGCGTTCCTGCATCCTCCCTTGTAATGGGTGTCTGAAAGGGGTTATTATGAAAATTGGAAGCCTCCATCTCCCAAGAGAAAGAATCCAGGTGCGGGGTACAGGGAATGGACATAAACAGGGCTGTTTCTTAAAATCCGTGTGTCATGTACTGAACCTCCATAACCAACAAAAATGTCCATAAATCTCCCAGATGAGTCACAGATGCCCTGAAGTTGAATGGAGTGAAATTGTTTATAGTTAAAATAATCCAATTGGTTGTGTTTGGGTAGTTTAATGCGTATGTGACAGCCATCTATGGCCCCTACAGCCTTATTGAAGGCCTCATGCTGTGCCAGCTGTCCAAATCCTTGACCAACTTCTTCCAGGGTGTTTGGACTAGGGAAGAATATGACCTTAGACTTGCATCTGCGAATCGCCTTTGCAATTCTGTGCACAACTCTGAAAATGGTTGACTTTGGCACATCAAAAGCCTGTGCCGTCACTCGATAAGATACCCCATGAGCCAGCCAATAAACAAAAATAAGGACCTCTAAATTATGTCCCCAGCCATGATCACTCTCCTGGTGCAACAGATTTAGAAGTCCATTGAAAGCCTGCCTCGACATCCTAAAGTCAATCCTCATGTCTCGCTGCACATCCATGTACATCCTGAGGACCGGCACATGAGTGTTCAGCCTGGCATATCTGGTGAGCTGGTATGCCTACATTCACAAAGAAACACTACATTAACAAGGATTTACGATGACATATAGAACACATGAAATAAGATCATCACCTTATTACACACCTAGTTTATTCAACTACTTATTTTATTGTTTGCTTAATGATGCTGTTTGGACCAATTATGAAATAAATTATTTATTGACAAATATAGATGATTATTGACAAGCCCTTACCTTTTGTCCACTCTGTAGGGCAAGAGCCTGCAAAACATGTAAATCAGGCAGTCGGTTTCTTATGTGCCTTGGCCGCACAGAAAGTAAAAAACGTAAAATAGACAGTCCTAAACCCACAACAGTGTGCAACATGTTTAGTCGTTGTCAAGGTGATGTGATGACGTCCAAAGTGCTGTCCCATTCCTATTTATAGCATTTTGGGCCCTTGCAGCCTCTTGGACTCAATCACTTACCAGGTGATGTCAATTAAGTCTGTGAGGGTTCAGGGCTTAGGGCTTAGGGGGGACATTGGGATTGGGCCTCAGACTCTGCTGCTGGGACTCTTCCTGCCTCTAACTGTCTGCAGACTCCAGCTCTCCTCGGTGCTTCACTGCCCCCTGGTGTCCAAACTCAGAGCTGCAGGTTGTTTCCTCTTCATCGCTCACATTAAAGTAGTTTGTTTTAATCAAAATACATTAAAGTAGTTAGTTTTGATCAAAATAACTTAAGATAAATAAAAACTAAGATTTTAGTTTTCAGTTTTCTGGGAGCTGATAATTCTTTTTATATTTTATTTAAAACAAATGTTTTGATGATCTGCTGCTCTGTCTGTCGGAAAACTTCCATTAATAAATGAATCACTCAGACTATTTGTAGGGCGCCTTTTGTGTAAAATAACAATACAAGGTGCTTGACATTGTTTCAAAAATCCAGCATTACCAAATAACCAAAATAGAAGTTATTAGGCAAGATTAACATTTAAAAAAGAAAAGCCATATAAAAATATAATAAGACTCATAAAAGAGAAAAATTAAGATCAATAAAAAATTAAAAGAAGTAAAAAATTGATTAGGAAAATGTTAAACTAACAAAACAGGTCACCAGTGCGACAGATTTTATTCTGTTTGAATAAAGGCATTTAAATGCCCAGACATTACGTTTAAAAAGTAAAAGTATAATTGTCTGATAATACTGTTAATACAGAATACAGACACTGTAGTGTTTTATTACTGGATTATTATTAATGGTTATTAATGCATTTATATTTCAGTCTTAAATCCAGGTTCATTCTGCAGAGACAACTTTTACATGTAAACACTTTGTTTATTTCCTTTAAAACTGTCTTCGCCCCTCATACATGTTGTCCTTTATTTCAGCACAAACTCAGCTGTGAGTCTGATTCTCTGTTTGTTCATTTAATAAAGTTTTAAGCTGCCAAAAACCCAAAATACAAGAAAAGTGACACAGGCACCAAAATAAATGTATTCAATATACTGTATAACTGTAAATAACTGTTCAAGGTAATAAATGAAACTGAAATCTATTTATATGTAAAGTGATTTAATCCCAAATCATTTATGTTCAAATCTGTAAATCACCAAAAATATTAAGAATTCAGTTTTAAAAAATTCTTCAAACCTTTTTTATTCTAAGAAATTAAACAGAAATGAGACGGTGTGTGAAAGCAGCTCTTTCAACAGGTTTGTCTCCACATGAGACCGTAGCTTTTTACTGTTGTATTTAGCCAAGATTACTCTAATTTTAAATATTTTAGGAACTGTTGGGTTTCTCAATCTACACTCACCTAAAGGATTATTAGGAACACCATACTAATACTGTATTTGCCCCCTTTCGCCTTCAGAACTGCCTTAATTCTACGTGGCATTGATTCAACAAGGTGCTGAAAGCTTTCTTTAGAAATGTTGGCCCATATTGATGGATAGCATCTTGCAGTTGATGCAGATTTGTGGGATGCACATCCAGGGCATGAAGCTCCCGTTCCACCACATCCCAAAGATGCTCTATTGGGTTGAGATCTGGTGACTGTGGGGGCCATTTTAGAACAGTGAACTCATTGTCATGTTCAAGAAACCAGTTTGAAATGATTCGAGCTTTGTGACATGGTGCATTATCCTGCTGGAAGTAGCCATCAGAGGATGGTACATGGTGGCCATAAAGGGATGGACATGGTCAGAAACAATGCTCAGGTAGGCCGTGGCATTTAAACGATGCCCAATTGGCACTAAGGGGCCTAAAGTGTGCCAAGAAAACATGAGTGGTACCCGGTGGGGTCTTCTGCTGTTGTAGCCCATCCGCCTCGAGGTTGTGCGTGTTGTGGCTTCACAAATGCTTTGCTGCATACCTCGGTTTTAACGAGTGGTTATTTCAGTCAAAGTTGCTCTTCTATCAGCTTGAATCAGTCGGCTCATTCTCCTCTGACCTCTAGCATCACCAAGGCATTTTCGCCCACAGGACTGCCGCGTACTGGATGTTTTTCCCTTTTCACACCATTCTTTGTAAACCCTAGAAATGGTTGTGCATGAAAATCCCACTAACTGAGCAGATTGTGAAATACTCAGACCGGCCTGAAGCCGGCAGGCTGTGCCTCCTTAAGAGTGATTTATAGGGAACACTCAGGATCTGTCTGTGGGTATTGTGTTCTAGAGAGCTGGTACGTCTCGTAGAAGTTAGGTGTAAAGACTGACAATGTTTTAACTTTTGTGTTTTTAATCACAGGTATTTTAAGCCATCTGTCTTCTAGGCCTCGTCACCTGAATAGCCTGCCGTGCTAAAGTTCACCACAGAGAAGGCAGTGGTTGTTGATAACCCTGAGGTAAAAAGATGTTGTCTAGTAGAGCTATGCATGTTTACTAGTTGGTGTGCCTTTTGATAACATGAGTTACATTGCAGTGGGCCTAAAGGTCTGAGCTGTAAATGAGGTGGAGTCAGAGCTGGGTTGACTTTTTTTCTGCATTGTTTGAGGTAAAATCATCTGTCAGGTATTAAAAAGGAATGTTCTTGTAGTATGTGTTAAATAACTGAACTATTTAAATCCTTGTCATTTTAGGGTTGTGTAGCCGCCGCTGTTTTGCCTGCCTGATCAACTGCTGCTATTCGTGTTTGAATTTTTTTTAATGTAAATTCTTATGTAATTCGATTTGTTACAGGTGGATGGGCCCCTGTGAATGTGTTTGCCAATGGCCACGGTCTGCTAAGGGTGTGGCTGTTCCTTTTTTGTAATTTTTTATTTTTTTGGTTGTACTCTTTCCCTGAGCTTGTTAGCCAGTCATTCCCTTTTTTAGTGTTCTGCCGGACGGACAGGGTGGTGGATTGTGGGAACCCCTTTCCCCTTCAGTGCCTGTGGTGGTGTGTATGACAGCTGTGTACGCATGCTTAACTTAGTTTTATTGTGTGGCGTTTGTGTATATCTTGCTGTGTTTAGGTGGCGGCGCACCGGTGTGAGTGGTGTCAAGGTACCTGGGTGGCCCACAGGTAACCCCCCTGCTGGCCTGGCTCCTGTAGATGCCGAGGTGTTTTTAACCGTGTGCTTTTGTCCCTTAGCATTCCTGGCAGTATTGGCATCTACATCTTATCTGTTATTGTTTGTGCTTGTGTAGAAAATAAAATTGCCCAAAGCCTGATTTTTGTCTTTTTTGTTTAAATAAGTCTCCCTTTCAGTCAAAACCCATGTCTCTGAATTTTATTAATTGTGGTGAAACCCATGGCAACTATTAAATATTTGGGGATTTTAACCCCTCAGTAGTTGCCTGCCTCAGTTACAAATGTGTTTATAGAACATAAATTTTGTATTGATTATTTGTGTTTGAAGGTAAGCTGTATTTTTTTTTCCAGTAAATAATTAGTAAATTGTCAAGTACTTAAAATCTTTACTCAAGTAAAAGTATCTGGTCAATAACGTACTCAAAGTACAAGTTACTTTGTGTTTTAATACAGTTTGGTGTGTGCAGGTCAAAGCCTGGTCTCAAGTCACTCTTTATAATAATGTTTCATACTGCGCATCAGGTTAGAAGCAGCTGCTGTGCAACATGGTTATTTCTGAGGGATGATCGGGTTGATCTCTAATTCTGTTTAACATGATTATTGTAGTCTTTATCTAAATGAAGGTAAAATAATCACACCTGCTTGCAGCTCAGGCAGCTAATACAATGTGATTATTCCTAATGCATCTATGAACATAATCTGTACAGCATAAAGATTTGTTGTGTCAGTAACAACACAGCAGCTCATTGAATGAAGTCGGCTAAACCTAAATATAAAGGACACTGTGCAGATTGTTTTATCCACACATTTACTCTCCATTTCCTTCTAAGAAATGATTGTTACTGAACAAACAGCTGGCAGCTGCTGAAAGAAAAGCCAAGACCAGTTTCACCGGAGACATTCTACAAATAGCAATGCTATGTTTTACAGAGACTAAATGTGCTCTTATTACTTTTAATAATTATGGAAAGTGAAAGTATTTCTGCAGCTTGTGAAACGTTGATACAGGCTGCTTTCCAACTCGACCACCAGTAACACAGTGTGGAGTTACAGGATTTGAGTTACATATGTAGAACAACAAAACCTGTGGTGGTTTAGGATCAGCTGTGTGAAGGTTTTGTTCATGGTGTCTTTGCTGTAAAAGCTGCTGTAGTTCAGTCCAAACACTCTGCTCCCCTTCATAAAGAAATCATAGCCTTTATTTTTGTTTCAACAGCCTGAGGTCTGAACAACAGCAGCTGCTTTCAGTATGTTGATTTTGGAAACTAAAAACTGGATCTCACTTTCTTGGGGTGTCCCCCAGGGCTCGATTCTGGGTCCCCTTTCATTGTCTTTCTGTTGCCTTTGGGAAAGATCACTGACAGATTTAACATAACCTCTACTTTATTTGCAGATGACATTCAGCTATTTATATTTAAAGCCACAGAGGCTTTTGGATTATCTAGGCTCCTAGACTCTCTAAACATTATCAGGGCCTTGGTATGAGACAGCAGAACATCTTTACAGCTCAGTGCTGATAAGACAGAGGGTCTGTTGTTGCTCCAGAAAAAATGCCACCATGATTTTGCAAAATATTATAACATCTCCTCTGCTGCCCAATCCTACCTGTGGAATAGTTGATAAATCTGCATTAGTTGCTCTGCCTTCAGGTGATCCAGCTTTTTACACACAAACCTGGGAATGCTCTGGCCTCACCCTCACTGTCTGCTGGTTCTGTGGATGTTTTCAAAAGGCAGGTCTGTTCTTGTGTCTGTTGTATTGAATGTTGTCTGTCCTGTCCGTCCTGTTGAGGAGAGCTTCAACATCATAGTTTGTCAAACAAAGCTGAAATTTTGTCTCAGAGACTGCAGAGCTGCAGTCGAGTCGAGATGACTCTTTGTTTGTCTCTATAGAAAATGTAATCTGTATCAGGTTTTTCCCGACAAAACATCAGAATCTCTGGCAAACACTGGTGAGTACACTGCCCTGCACAGACTACATGTAGTCACAGCTAGCGTTAGCTGTAGCTAATTTAATGTTTTCTTGTTTGATTTAGTTATTGAGTTTGTTACACCACATAGACTGTAGAGGAGAGCTGGAACAAATGAAACGCAGGACGAAAGTAAAACAGCAATTTTATCTGAGCTCATACATTTAGGAGGTGCCAAACTACATCAGCACGTACAGAACGCAGGACTTATCAGAACTGCAAAAAAACAGTGGATGAATCACACATTTACAGAGTTATAGCAAAGAAGCTGTTTTTAATCACAGAAAGTAAATTCACTTGAGTCGTAATATAATTTTAATTTAAGTTGTGTTTATTGTTCCATTGTCATGATCTGATGACGGATTAGTTAATCCGTCATTTTAAATTAACATTTTAAATTAAACAATATTAACATACAAACAATTTAAATTTATACTGTGTTTCTTTCATTCTGACCAGTCAGGACAGAAGAAACAAGACGCATCTTCTGCTGTCGTTGCACATTTGGACAAAACATCAGCTGGTATTGATCGAACACGTTTCTGTCTGGATCTTTTAAAATGATGTTTATCTGAAAAGTGTGTCCATGGTTCCGGCTCTCTGCTCTATTTTAGCTTAGCAACGACTTAAAGGCAGTTTTAACTAAAAAAACTGGTAACTAAAACTAATGGATTGATTATCTGAAATCTATCAGCAGAATGACGGCCTAACCTAAAGAGAACAACATGTTGTCCACATACATATGTTCTTATGTCAGTTGTGCTGAATGTTGTCCGTCCTGTCTCCATCAGGAGAGTTTCGACATCGCATTTCCCCAACTGAAGCCTCTCTGTTTGTCTCTGAAGAAAAATCCAACATCAGACTCTCTGGCAAACACTGGTGAGTACACTGCCCTGCACAGGCTGCCTGCAGTCACAGCTAGCGTTTGGTCAAATTTAGTTCAAACCAGAATCTGACTTTGTTTCATTTAAAATATTAAAATATTATGACATGTGTAGATGTCTGAAATGATGTAAAGTGTACATGTATATACTTTATATACTACTCTATACTTACTTACTATACTTATAACCATATTATGTCTCTCCTGAGGTTTGTTTAATTTGTGGTTTAAGGATAGTCTGACATTTGGTAAAGATCCCCTCCACTCAGACATGTGTTTCTTCTGTTAAAAATGTCAGACCTTGATTTTACTGACGTGTATCTGTGCAAAGTTTGTCACTAGAGAGGATTTTTCACATTCCTCTACTGAAGGAGGAGATGTCTGTACACTTCCCTAAACTCTGAGATTCAAACAGTTTCAGGATGTTCCTCTTGACTTGTCAGAGAGTTCTGGCTGGTTGTGGACCTGTAAAGGCTATTATAGATGAAATGGGATGAATCGTGTCCCTATTAAGAAAGAAACTGTGTGCGATTTAACACTTGATAAAATATTTTTAGATTTCATCGTGACTTGTTCCACTGGGGCTAAACGACTAATTCCAGTCGCAATTATATCTCGATATGATAAAACTAGATTTTCTAATAGCAAACACACTAAAAACTCCTGGGTCAAAAAGGGACCAACTAATTTATGGGTTATTTCAACCCAGAAAATTGGGTTACTCTTTTTGACCCAACTTTTGGGTCAAATTCCTGATCCAAAAATTGGGTAAAAAAAACCCAACTTCAATTATGTGAAAAATTCAGATTATTTTTTCTGTGGGGCCTGTGGAGAATAAATAAGCAGTTAGAAATTAAAGGGGCTTGTGGTTATGGAGATCAGAAATAAATGTCTGTCTATGGGAGTGTTATTTCATATATGAATAGCGCCACCTAGTAGCCGACTGAAGGCAAATTTCACACAATGAGAAAATGAGATTAATTTATTTAACACACTCAAAAGTGTCCAAACATTTTTCTAAATTAACTTCATAAAGCAGTGAAACGGAAAAATCTCTTCATGCCATAAAATGAGCTCAAATAATGTTTGAAAGACTGAATCTGAACATTTAGGCTGCTGAAAACTCACCGTCCCACCTTTTGAGCCAACATCGCAAAAGGTGGGACGGAACATGACTCCAGTCTCTGTAGTCGGCCTAAGAAAGCTATACTAACCTAAATAAACAGACTACATTCATATTAAAATTTAGTATTTCAATACCAAACTGTTCATAATATTCAGCCTCACATAAGAAAAATAAAATCCATTTATTTAACGGCTGCGTCAGGCTGTGTGAAACGGACTGGGAGCAAATAAAAAAGCTTAAAGACATTTAAAGGCAGTAAGTAGGCTGATCCTGCTGTACTGTAAAAACCTGTAGGCAACATTAGCCTGAGGCTTTTAGTCAGTCTCTGTAGGATCGCCATAGTCAAGAGTTTCTCCACATCACCGCTGCAAACAGAAAGCAGCCTATTGGCTAAAACAGTCTGTGGGATTTCCTACAGATGGTGATGTCATTTTCCAGAGAGCTGATTGGTCAGTAGGCAGCGTTTTCACAGAGTTAATCTCTTTTCTGGAACATAACCTGCTTGGAGCAGGTTAGCTGTTAATAAAATAATTTAAAGTTAAAAAAAGAAAGTTATGTTGAGTATGAAAACTCTTGTTCATTATATTTTACTTCATAATTGAAACCGCATGTGTTGTTTTCATTGTTGCAAAACTTGTTCGGTATATAGTTTGTTTGTTATCGTGATCAAAACCATTGATCTGAAGCTCAATGCTGATGCTGTCATGTAAATAGTTTTCTAATCAGCAATAAATATAACAATTTCTGGTCAACCCATATAAATTGCATGCTTAAAATAACATACCGTTAAAGCCCCGCCCATTTCAAGACAGCCCGACCCACTTCCGGGTTAAATCCCACCCACTTCCGGGATATGCCCCAATCCGAGTAAGAATACGGATAATTTATATGGTTAACAGATACAGATACAGATAATGCTGTACTCGCTCATCCCTAACAGCAACACAATAAATCTGTATGTGTGTAGGGGAGGGGCGCTGTGACTAGCCTATCACAGAACACAGACACATTCAGCTACCCAATGAGGATTTTTATTCAATCCGAGCACAGATATTGACTCGTATTACTCGTATAATACTCGTACTCGGCAAAAGTGCTTTATCCGTACCAGATACTCTTTTCAGCCGAGTATCCGGCTCAACCCTAATTGAGACTGCTTAACGATCCGATTCTTTATCGATACCACTATTGATACTTTACTATTATTTAGATGGGTCTGGTCTCACCACATAACTAAAGGTCCTGAGGCAGCATGAGGAAAATATTCAATGTGCGATAACGTTATATATTGAGATGACATATCACTTGCGATAAATAAACATATATTGAAGTATACATATTAACTACCTGGTTTGTTTTTAATTTAATATTTTAAAAACAGCTAAATGTTGTTTCTAGAGCAGCAACATTAATGTTTATAACAGCAAAGTAACTCAATAACTTTATCTGACATCACAAGTAGTGAGTGACGTTTAGAAAGAATAATATCAGCCTGTATCAGTCCCTCCTCTTCCTCCTCCTCCTCCTCCTCCTCTCTCGCTGACTGCAGGTAACGTTACCAGGTAGAAGGAGGAGCAGCTGGTTTGTCTCAGTCAGCAGCTGAGTTTTTAAGACTACAGACCGTCTGTGCTGCAGACAGACAGTTTTCTATTTAGCTTGTTTTTAACATTTGGCTAATGCCAAGCTAGCGTTAGCTGTGCTTGTATTAAACATACAGGAGGAGAGACTGAGGACAGAGATGATTAAATTAACCATTTCCACATGTTTAACGTTACCTTACAGACAGCTGCATTGATAAAGTATTGTCTTTTTACTTGCTAAGGTTTTGTTGCACGCACTTACAGTAACGAGCGTCAGGCCCGTCGCGACAGGACAGGCAAACCAAGCAATTGCTTGGGGCCCCGAGCTGGACTGGGGCCCCAAGACAACGACTGTTTAAGAATAAAATGCAACGACAAACTGTGAGCCAGCGCCTTTGATAGATAGTCAATGCAGTAAAGTGCAATGACACTGTTATCGGAATCCCCCTCAAGGGGGCCCCTCTCAGTAGTTGCTGACAGCCATTGGCTGACAACAGCGCCAAACACGTTATCTCTGCTGCCGGCAAAATACAAACCTCCTCGTCGGCAGTCATGAAGCGGAACTATGCCTCGGGAAGCCAAAAAAGAAAGTAGAGAAAGGATGAAGAGGATAAGAAAAAACAAGACACTGGTAATACACTGGATAAAAATAGCTCTACTTGTCTTGTACAAATGGTGTAATTTTGCAGCAGGTAACTTTAACGACGTTAGGCTGGCAAAAATATGTTTATGTGTTAGCTAATGTAACTTTACCTGCCTGACGGTAAATGCTGCTTACTTGTAACGAACAGTTAGTTAGTGTAACTTTTCTTTTCAAACAAACGGATACGGATTACATGGTTACATACAGTAATATCTATGTTTTTTAACGGGATAAGGAAGACGCAGATCTGTTCCAGAATCACTGTTTATCGTATTTAATGACATGACATTGCTATAGCTTTGTAGGTTTTGATGAAAGTGGCATAGCATGCTAACTATTCCACCGTGATAAAATATCTGAAAAATGTCAATGTGAGTGTGTGTGTGTGTGTGTGTTTTCAAGTATGTTGGATGTTAGTATGTTAGTTATTGTGCACTTTTTTAATGTATATTTGATTTTATGGTACAGTGGTGTTTTTTGCAAATGTTCAATTGTTGAAAATGTTCAAATTTTATGCAACAGCAGTATTTGCACTGTAAAAAAAATTATTTATATAAAGTGTGGGTGAACTTTAACTGTATGGCTATGCTGTGGTTCCTGTAGGCTTTGCGTGCGTGTGTACGGGGGGGTTGGGGGGGCCTCCATGTCCATTTTGCTTGGGGCCCCCAAATTCCTTCAAACGGCCCTGACGAGCGTAGCTGTCATCAGCTAACGTTACAGTAGTTTAGAGCTAACTTAACCCTCACCGTGTTCCACATTGACGGCGCCGCCTCTCGCTCTGCTGCTGCATGTGTGCACGGGTGTGGACAAAGAGCAGGCAGAGACTGCAGCCTGATTATTTTAGCAGCATCGATAAGCTCAGACCTTATTGATTTTCGGGTTTTGAGATATTTTGGAACCTGGTCCTTTTGGAACCGAGTCTCGATCCCCATCCCTACTGACCACTGAACTTTTAACACCTCCCTCCTCTGAGGGAGTAAACACCTTCCAACAGCTCCACCCTGCTGTCTGACCCTAACAGGTCCAATAACCCCATAAGGGTCATTTACACTGGCGACGCTTGGGGACTTGCCCCCACCCCATTTTGAAATGGCTGATTTTGTCCGCATCACTTTTTGAAAGCATTTGTGAAAAACGTTTTGAGAAAGGTTGATTTGCACAATAAGAACAACGATACCTGATGCTGCTGCAACATTAATATCTAAGTGTTGATATTTATAATTTCAGGTGCTATGCTTAAATCTATCAGTACAGTAGATGCTGGATCAGAAGCCAGTACCAGCACAGACCCAGGTGAAACACAGGCAGCCTCGGCCAGGACGAGCACAGCCAGAGATGTTCAGCCAGCATCAGTCTTAACAGACTTTATGAGGATTTTTCTAGAAGAGGTTTCCATTCAGGCAGATCACAGAGACAGACTGTTTTAAAGTTGAAGTATTAGTGAGAGCAGCAGTGAAAGTTTCTCAGAGTAACTCAAAAGTATTGCAAAGCATTAGACTTCAGAGACAGTGATACTGTAATAGAACTAATTACTTTCAAATGACAGTAACTAGTAATCTGTAATGTATTACATTTATGAACTAACTTGCCCAGCACTGTTTATTATTAACGTGTTGTGTTGAATGTTTCCTCTGTTCTGTTGAACTCAGTTTGTTTTGATGACAAAAGTTAAATCAGCTGATCTCTCATGAAACTGTCTCTCCTGAGGTTTGTTTGAGTTTTATCTAATGGTTTAAAGTACAGGAACACATTTTTAAGTCTGTCTATTTGCACATATACACAGCTAATAATACACAGCATGTCTGATATTAAAATAGAGTTGTTTGACCTGACCAGCAGCAGCAGTAGAAGGTGGTGTTTGAAGCAGTGAGCTGTAGCAGCCACCAGAGGGCAGCATGGTACAGGTTTGATCCCTGACAGCAGCAGCACAGAGCAGACAGATGAAGAGTTCCTGCTGAGGTTCCAGCTTTTTCACATTCCTCTAGAAACTGTTCTCACAGTTCTCTTTACCGACATGCAGCTCAGCACAGCAGCTCAGCTCACATCCAACATGCACTGATGCACTGAACTAACAAGCTGTTGTCCATTTTCTCCAGTTCAGACTGAGCGATGGATGAAGCCAGCGGGACGATGGAGGTGGCGGCGTTCGGCCGGCCTTTCCGCCTCGGGATGTTGTACGACTGCCGCAAAGACTCACTCGTCCCTGGTAATTCAATTTTCAATTTTCAATTCAATTTTATTTATATAGCGCCAAATCACAACAACAGTTATCTCACAGCGCTTTTCATAAAGAGCAGGTCTAGACCGTACTCTGAAGTTATTTACAGAAGCCCAACAATTCCCACCAAGAGCAGCACTAGGCGACAGAGGCAAGGAAAAACTTCCTTTTAAGAGGCAGAAACCTCGAGCAGAACCATGGCTCAGGGTGGGGGGGCATCTGCCTCGACCGGTTGGGGGTGAGGGAGAGAGAGAGAGAGAGAGCAAGAGAAAGAGAGAGAGAGAGCAGGAGAGAGAGCAGAGGGAGGCAACCTACACAGTATACACATAGAGGTACAGACAGTAAAGGTAATGTTGCTATAGACTGAATGAAAAATGGTACAGGTATTTATAGTAATGTTTAGTGATATTAATTATAACAGTAATAATAGCAATAGGACCAGTAACAGCAGTTGCAACTGTAGCAGAGGGCGTCGAGCAGGAACACGGGGGCAGCAGGAGACTCCCAACAACAGATCCAGACTCCACAGCTCCAGAGCCAGCAACACCCGCAGGAAGTGAGGGGGAGGGGGGGGGCAGGAGGGGGAAGCACACGACCACAGGAGAGGGAGAAAAAAATCGAGTTAGTAACATGCATTAATGGGATGAGGTTGCACTCAGAGAGAAAGAGAGAAGAGGAGAGAGGAACTCAGTGCATCATGGGAAATCCCCCGGCAATCTAGCCTATAGCAGCATAACTAAGGGATGGTTCAGGACTCACCCGAGCCAGCCCTAACTATAAGCTTTATCAAAAAGGAAAGTCTTAAGCCTACTCTTAAATGTAGAGATGGTGTCTGCCTCCAGAACCCAAACTGGAACCTGGTTCCACAGGAGAGGAGCCTGATAACTGAACGCTCTGGCTCCCATTCTACTTTTGGAGACTCTAGGAACCACAAGTAACCCTGCATTCTGGGAGCGCAGTGCTCTGGTGGGGTAGTAAGGTACTATGAGCTCTTTAAGATAAGATGGTGCCTGACCATTAAGAGCTTTGTATGTGAGAAGAAGGATTTTAAATTCTATTCTGGATTTTACAGGAAGCCAATGCAGAGAAGCTAAGACAGGAGAGATATGATCTCTTTTACTGGTTCCTGTCAGAACACGTGCTGCAGCATTCTGGATCAGCTGAAGAGTCTTAATGGACTTTTTCGAAGAGCCTGATAATAAGGAATTGCAGTAATCCAGTCTAGAAGTAACAAATGCATGGACTAGTTTTTCTGCATCATTTTTAGACAGGATGTTCCTGATTTTTGCAATATTACGTAGGTGAAAAAAAGGCGGTCCTTGAAATTTGCTTAATGTGAGAGTTAAACGACATGTCCTGGTCAAAGATAACTCCAAGATTTCTCACAGTGGTGCTGGAGGCCAGGCGATGCCATCCAGGGAAACTATATCTTTAGATAATGCGTCCACGGAGGTGCTTAGGGCCTAGAACAATAACTTCCGCTTTATTTGAGTTTAACATTAGAAAATTGCAGGTCATCCAGGTTTTAACATCCTGAAGACACATTTGAAGCTTAGCTAACTGATGAGTTTCATCTGGCTTGATCGATAGATATAACTGAGTATCATCTGCATAACAATGAAAGTTTATGGAGTGTTTCCTGATAATATTGCCTAAAGGAAGCATATATAAAGTGAAGAGGTTTGGTCCGAGCACAGATCCTTGTGGAACTCCATGACTAACTTTGGTATGCATGGAGGACTCATCGCTAACATGTACAAACTGAAATCGATCTGATAAATAGGACTTAAACCAGCTTAGAAGCGGTTCCTTTGATGCCAATGAAATGTTCCAGTCTCTGTAATAGGATCTGATGGTCAATGGTATCAAATGCAGCACTAAGATCTAATAAAACCAATACAGAGACAAGTCCTTTGTCTGATGCAGTCAGGAGATCACTAGTAATTTTCACCAGTGCTGTCTCTGTGCTATGATGAGCTCGAAATCCTGACTGAAAATCCTCAAATAAACTATTGCTATGTAGAAAGTCACACAGCTGTTTGGCGACTGCTTTCTCCAGGACCTTAGAGAGAAATGGAAGGTTAGATATAGGTCTATAGTTGGCTAAAACATCTGGATCCAGGTTGGGCTTTTTCAGAAGAGGTTTAATTACAGCTACTTTAAAGTACTGTGGCACGTAGCCTGTTGATAAAGACAAATTGATCACATCCAGCAGAGAAGTGCCAACCAAGGGCAAAACTTCTTTAGCAGCCTAGTCGGGATGGGGTCTAAGAGGCAGGTAGATGGTTTAGATGAAGAAATTATTGAAGTTAGTTGATAAAGATTGAGGGAAGCAAAGCAGTCTAAACATATAACTGGTTTTACAGCTGTTTCTAAAGTTCCTGAGTATAGAGTTAAGTCGAGTGCCAGTTGAGGGCAGGTCTTGGTGGATTTTGTTTCTAATAGCTAGGATTTTATCATTAAAGAAGCTCATGAAGTCATAACTACTGAGAGCTATGGGAATACTTTGCTCAATAGAGCTGTGACTTTCTGTCAGCCTGGCTACAGTGCTGAAAAGAAACTTGGGGTTGTTCTTATTTTCCTCTATTAATGACGAGAGTAGCACGCTGCTTTGGCATTACGGAGGGCCTTCCTATAAGTTTTAAGACTATCTTGCCAAATTAAGCGAGAATTTTCCAGTTTGGTGGACACGCCAATTCCTCTCGAAGTTTCTGTGATATTTGCTTTAATTTGCGAAGTTTCAGTATTATACCATGGAGCTAACCGTCTTTGTTTTAGTATTTTCTTTTGTAGAGGGGCTACAGAGTCGAGTGTTGTTCACGCAGCGAGCCTGCAGCACTATCAACAAGATGATCGACTTGGGAGGGACTGAAATTCGCGTAAGAGTCCTCTGTTAATTTGATACCTGATAGTGAATTTAGAGCCGATGGGATCGCATCCTTAAATTTAGCTATAGCACTATCAGACAGACATCTTGTATAGAAATTTTTGCCCAATGGAGGGTAGTTTAGCAGTACAAGCTCAAAAGTTATCAAACAATGATCAGATAAAGAGGGATTCTGTGGGAACACTATTAAATGTTCAATTTCAATACCATATACCAGAACAAGGTCGAGGGTGTGGTTAAAACAGTGAGTCGGTTCATGAACACTCTGAGAGAAGCCAATTGAATCTAATAGAGAGATAAACGCAGTACTAAAGCTGTCATTCTCAACATCCACATGAATATTAAAATCCCCTACAATAATAACTTTGTCCGTTTTAAGGACTAAAGTTGACAAAAACTCTGCAAATTCAGATAAGAATTCAGAGTACGGCCCAGGTGCTCGGTACACTATAACAAATAGAATTGGTTGCAGTGATTTCCAGCTTGGGTGTGAAAGACTCAGAACAAGGCTTTCAAATGAGTTATAATTTAGTTTAGGTTTAGAGCTGATTACTAGGCTGGAGTCAAAGATAGCTGCAACTCCACCTCCTCGGCCTGTGCTTCGAGGAATGTGAGTATTAATATGACTGGGAGGGGTGGATTCATTTAGGCTTACATATTCTCCATCACCCAGCCAGGTTTCAGTAAGACAGAATAAATCAATTTCATAATCTGATATTAGTTCATTTACTAGTACACCTTTAGAAGAGAGAGATCTGATGTTTAAGAGTCCACATTTTACTCTCCTATTCGTTTGCACTATTTCTCTTGTGGTTTTAATGTTTATGAGGTTTTTATGCACAGCTCCTCTTCTGTTTACCTTTGATTTAAATAATTTCAATGGTCGGGGGACAGACACCGTCACTATAGGGTTTTCACTAAGTAACTCCTGGAACAGAGGAACAGAGAAGTGTGTTGAACTGCGACTCTGCGTAGGGTTTTGGGTGGGTAACTGCTGAATTAGAAGGGCAGAGAAGTGTGTTAGACTGCGACTCTGCCTCCTGGTCTCAACTCTGGGTTGTCATGGATTTGGTCCGCTAATAAAGTTGGCCAGATTTCTAGAAATGAGAGCTGCTCCTTCCCAAGAGGGATGGATGCCGCTCTCCGAATCAGACCAGGTCTTCCCAGAAAGTCTGCCAATGATCTACAAAGCCCACATCGTTGGCTGGACACCACCCTCGATAACCAGCGGCGGAATGGCTGACATGCGGCTATACATGTCATCACTGGTCAGATTGGGCAGGGGTCCAGAGAAAACTACGGTGTCCGACATTGTTTTTGGCGTATGAACACACCGACTCAACATTAATCTTAGTGACCTCCGATATGCGTAACCGGAGTCATTACACCGGCGTGAATAACAATCTTACTGTATTTACGCTTATCCTTAGCCAGCAGTTTCAAATAAGACTCGATGTCGCCGCTCTGGCCCCTGGGATGCATTTGACTATGGTCGCTGGTTTCGCTAACTTCACGTTTACGCAAAATGGAGCTGCCAATTATCAGAGTTGGTTTCTCAGCGGGTGTGTCGCTGAGTGGGGAAAATCTATTAGAAACGGAAGCGAATGATGGTGTCCTGAGGGCTTTGAGTGCTTACGACTATTTCTTCCTCGGACAGTCACCCAGCCACCCTTTCCTGGCTGCTCAGGAAATGCCGGGAACGGCTACCAGAGGCTAACTCAGGCCGGTCTGCACCGACTACCGGGGACTGGCTAGCTACAGTAGGCTGAGCTACCAAGGTGCGGAGCCGGACTTCTAACTCACTGAGCCTCGCCTCCATGTCTAAAAAAATAAATTACACTTGTTACACGCACTCATTACCGCTAAAGGAGGCAGAGGAGTAACTGAACATCTGACACACAGAGCAGGAGAAAGCAGGAGAGAGAGGCGGAAGGAGAAGCCATCGTTAGCTGCTAAGCTAAAGTCGCTAACGGCTAAGCTAAAGTACGGTAGCGTTGGCTACCAAAACTTTTGAAAACAACTATGAGATCGAACAGCAGTCACTAAAGATGGAAAGAACTGTGAGTGCTTAGGCAAACTTACTGTAAGAATAAGTGTTTAGCGGACAATTGGCCGCTGTAATGATAAATCTAACAATTTTATCTGGTATTTAGCGAGAGCAGCAAACAGGCTACCAACACACAAGCACCGGAAACGGAAATGAGTCAACACGCTTACCGCAGTACGTCAGCACGTCACCAAGCCTCCTCCAAGGATTCACATGTTAAGATACTCAATGAATCACAACCAAACTTTCAGCATTTAAAGCAACATTTAACAACATTTTCATCTCAGATCGTTTGATCACATTTGCTTCTTTTTAATTATCTGAACTCAGCAGGTAAATCATGTGTCACTTGTTCTGAAAGAGACCAACATGTTTTCTTTTAAAGCAGGAAGAAGATATTTTAATTTGCGAATTGATCCTTTTCTTAATAAAACACAGAGGGTTCTTAAAAACAGTCAGAGTTGTTTTGGTACTTTTATTCTTAGCATTTCTCTGATTTTGTGTCTAAAAGCTAAGCCTTACTATCATGCAATAAAAGGCAGTTTAACTTCTCCTCTTTTTTGGCAGGTATGACACTGTGGGACCGTGATGACCTGGAAAAACATAAAGGAGAAAGTCCAAACCCGAACACTGAATTTAAGATTGTTGCATCTGAATCAATAGAGGACAAATCTTCAGCACTAAACGTTGAAGCTTCCCTGAAGGCAAGTTTCTTGGGTGGACTCGTACAGGTTGATGGATCGGCCAAATACCTGAACGACAGTAAGACTTCCAAAAACCAAGCCAGGGTAACTTTGAAGTACAAAACTACCACAAAGTTCCAGGAACTGTCAATGAATCATCTTGGAACAGAAAATATGAAGCATAAGTATGTGTTTGATAAAGGATTAGCAACACATGTAGTCACAGCCATTCTTTATGGGGCACAAGCCTTCTTTGTCTTTGACCGTGAGGTGTCTGAAAAGGAAGATCATCAAGACATTGAGGGGAACTTGAAGGTGGTGATCGAGAAAATTCCCTGCATTTCTATAGATGGTGAAGGTTCCCTAAAAATGGAAGACAAGGACAGAGCAAATGTTGAGAAATTCTCCTGCAGATTCTTTGGAGACTTTTCTCTTGAAAAAAGTCCTGTGTCCTTTCAGGATGCAGTAGAAGTCTACCAAAGCCTGCCAAGATTACTGGGAGCCAACGGAGAAAACGCTGTACCAATGAAAGTCTGGCTGTTGCCACTGACAAGTTTAGATTCTTCTGCTGCAAAACTGGTCCGTCAGATAAGTATAGGATTAGTTCAGGAATCACAGAGAGTCCTGGAGGACTTCAGTGAGCTGGAGATGAGGTGCAATGACACAATGAGAACCACCACCGCACAGCAGTTCCCACAGATTGGCACAAAGATTAAACACTTTTAAAGAGATGTGCTCTGAGTTCAAGCTGGGATTCCAACAAAAGCTTGGCAAAGAAACTTCCATCAATCCGAGGAGGAGGAGGAAGAGGAGGCTGTGCTCGCAGGAGATCCTGAAGAAGAGACATTCTTCTCCTTTCAACAGCAAAGACCTGAACGAGTGGATGGACTGTAAAATGACAGAAATCTGTATCTTATTGTCTTTAACCAAGATGATGAAAAACACCCAGATTGTTCCCTCACATGACGTCTTTCAGAAGGAAATCTTCAGTGCAGATCATGCTGTGTGTTTTGTTTTCACCTCCCTGGGAAGTGCTGAACCGTACCTCTCAGCTTTATCAAACTACTTAAAACAAACACCCGAACCAGACGACCCTCAAGATGCACATACTCAAGATGTAGAGAAGGAACAATGGTTCACCTCAAAAGAAACAACAGATGCAATGAGGCATAAAGCAAAGCTCTTCAGGGACTTTGCAGAGGCCAACAAGGAGAACAAGAACATTAAGTTCTTGACAGTGGGATTAACAAATGAGACACAGAAAGGTTCAAGCATCTACCTTTATGAAGACGGCTTTTCTGTCAATAAGAACTTTGAGCCGCCTTCAAAGCCTGAAACAGTAACAGCAAGTGACATAAAGCACAACAGTGTGACACTGAAGATTTCTGCGCCCAGATTTGGAGCAGAGAACATCACCTCCTACTCTGTAGAGTACTGTGTCAGAGGAGAGGATGGATGGCAACAAGAGACAGCATCAAAAGCTGGAGAAGTCACAGTGAGCCGTCTGAGTCCTAACACAGAGTATATGTTCAGATGCAGAGCAGTGACCTCAGCAGGTGTTGGGCCGGCCAATGAAGCCAGTGGTTCCATTAAAACCTTACCTTGCAGCCCTCCTGGAAAACCTCAAGAAACCAAAAGCTTGACGATGACGAAGGAGGTCCTCAGAGAAAGAAAGCAGCTCGAGGATTCAGTTGAAAACTTGCAGAAGCAGGTTAAAGTTGGGTTAGCCAAGCTGGAGGAGATAAAAGAGACAAGTGAAAAGCTGAAAGAGCACGAGGCAGAGATCAGCAGACAGGAGAACTTTGAGTTTGAAGTCACTGTCAAAAAGCCTTTTCAGGTAGATATTTCTCGTACTGGTTATTACATCACCAACTGTCAGCAGTGTCATGTCACCTGTCACTATCCCTGTCCATATGCAAATGATGCAGATAAAAGACGCTGTGTTGTAATGGGATCAGATGGATATTGTACTGAGTGTCCAGGCAAATGTTTCTGGAATGTTCATTTTAATCAGAAGTACAGATGGGAGTATCAGGAAGTAAAAGAAAAACGATCAGTGAAAGAGCTGAAAGAAAAGTGCCTGAAAGCCTCAGAGGCTAAGAGACCTTTTCAGGTATTGATTGATAAACTGAAGGCTGAATATGATCATGTTCAGGCTGAGGTGCTGAAGCTGATGCAGAGCTCTGCAAAGTGTTTAAAAAGACTTAAAGAGATAGCACAAGAGAAGCCAGATCCTCTCTCCACTCCAGAGTACATTGACATGCTGATTGAGGAAGAGAAATCTGAGGCCAAGCCAGGCTGGAAGCAACAAGTTCAGATACTAACAGCCATGAGAGAACAAGCAGAGATCATGGCTAAAATAGAAAGAGGAGATAATCTCTTCTAGATTCCATACTGATCAGGAATCTTTGTGTCAAAGCTAATTAAAAACCAAGACCTGATCAGATACTGAGACAAAGAGGAGATCCATTCTGACACAGATACCAAAGAAGCAAACAGGACAGAGAGTGATGTACTGAGACAGAGTCTCCATACTGAGACACAGAGACTTCAGTTATTCTGACCAACAAAAGCTCAAGTAGAAATGTGTTTGAGATAAAGAGAGAGGCTGCTGACTTGTTTGTACAAACGTATTCCAGCAGGAGTTATCTGCAGGAGCTGTTTACCAAGAAGGAAATCACAGATTTACCGTGTGTGCTGATAAATGTTTGAGTGCTGGAACCTTTAACTGGACAACTTCTGACACCATTAACACCAGTGTCACAGTTTAAACCTGCAGCTTTATTAACTCAGCAAACCTCAATAGGGAGGATTAAATAGTCATTTTTTATTTTCTATTGTAACAATCTACACTGCAAAAACTAAAATCTTAGTAAGATTAGTTTTCTTAATTAAAGGCAAAATGTAAATGTTTTTTGTCTTACAAGATATTTCTTCTTACAAGGTGGCTTTTATGTCAGAGAATTTCACTTGTTTCAGGGTTTTTTGGCCTTAAGTAGCAAGTGAAATATTCTCGTTCTGTTGGCAGATAATTTTGCTTATTTTAAGTAATTTTCCCCCAATTTTAATGCTTTTTTCTTGTTTTTGAGAGCTCAGATTTTGCAGTGTAAATATAACTGTATAAGTGTTTAGATATGTAGAATCACATTGTTCAGTACAGATTTGTAAACAGGAATATCAGCTTCTTACTCAGTTTTTCTGCTCTTCTATTATTTTCTTTGAGATTTGAAAAGGTGGTTAATGTGAATAATGATAATGACTTGTTATGCTGATGTGCATTGATTTACATGTTATTGTTGTGTGGTAATAACCGGTGTAAAATGCTCTGATAGTACAGTAAGATAGCTCCCCTTGCTTGCTCACTACTCAGAATGTCTATGTTGTGTATAAACAGCTGAAGCTAATCTCTTTTGTAAACAGTAAGATGAGAGCATTCATTAATGTTCTGACCATGTTTAATAAACTTAATGTGTCCATGGAACGGCCAAAGAGGGGATTGATTTGACCTTTCTGCATTCTGATGATCATATGTATCATTTACTTTGTGTACTTATATTCATCTTACTGTCCACTATGTGTACCAGTGTTTCAGCTATAATGAACATCTGTGAGATAGTTTTATCTTCTGCCTACTGTTCCTGTGAGAACTTGAGTATCTGTGCTGAGAACAGCTTTCTCGTAGACTCCACAGTTATCTCCTGCATGAAATCCCTTAGTTATCCAGATGCTCCAAATCAGCCTGTGGAGTCTGAGTCCTCTGGACCAGCTCAGTTTGTACTTTTTTTCTAACTTTAATAAAAATCACAAAGACAACTGTTTGTTGGCACTTCTTTATTTGTTTGATTTTCCACAAGGACATACAGTATATGATTTCGACCAGTTTCAGGTAAGTTTTACATACAGGCTTAAATATATTTTCAGCTTAACATTGTTATCTACTATTAAGTTTGTTTATTTCCTGAAGATTTGAAAACATGACAATCTGAATCATTTTAATGTCTTCTGATCCTCTGATGTGTCAGACTCTCCTTTTTTACCTTCTGAAGCTTCGTTTTCTCTTCCAGGACCTTTCAGCTCAGATGAACTAAGCACATTTACTGCACTGAAGTACAGTTTTGAGGTACTTTTACTTTACTTGAGTATTTCCATTTTAGTTGCTTTATAGTTGTATTTCTTTATGTCTCAGAGGGAAATGTGGTTTTGCTCCACTACGTTGTTCTGACAGCTTCAGTTACAAGTTAGTTTACAGATTAGGAGCATTTATAAAAACATATGACACTCTTATTAAATACATATTTTTTAAACCAATGCTTTCCAGTTTTTTGTGACCTCTTACAAAATTCAGTGTCTGTTTGGGGCCCCAGGGGGACGGTTGCAGCTCCTCAAATTTCTATAATGCATTTTCATACACAGGAGTGGATACAACAATCTGTAATAATGATGCGTTCGAGACTGGTCGGAACTGGTGGTGCATGACACCGAAAGTGAATGAAAATCATGGGTGACCGTGAAAAAAGTGTGCACACAGTTGCACTCTCAGCAATGCTTTAGGTATTTATTAAATGGATAGCAGTTTAACTGCAATGGCTGACATAAATAGCCCAGACATTACTAGTTCTGTTCCCCTCTGGCTGTATAAGCTGGTAGCCATCAGGTCAGTCAATGTTGTTGTTACACTTCCTGATGTTTTGGCATTTTTAACAATAACTTTGTACTTTTTATGTATTATTTTAATTCAAATACATGCAAATATACGTTATGTTGCCTTTTAGTTTATGGTTTACCTTTTTTTTTTTAAAGAAATCTTTATTGCATCTCTCAATACACAGGGCAAGTGTATTAAATAACAAAATATGACATGACTTGACTATAACTAAAGAACAAAGAACAAGGGTATCGTGACAAGCAACAAAAGCATTATACAAAAATATTTAAATCTTTACACATTTTAAATGTTCTGACTGTTTTTTCATTCTTTAAACCAAACAGAGTATTAATGTAATGTTTAATTTCTATCTTAAAAGGAGTTAATTGTGGTTTCTTCTTCGACCATTTACACTTGTGAATATAAAACTTTCCATACAAAATAAAGAGGTTCAAAATGTATCTTCTTTTACAGTCAATATCGTTCTTCATCATAAAAAAATATAATGTCTCTTTTCTGCAAAATAATAGTTGAACCAGTCAATATCTTAAAGAAATATTCCAAGTCTAACCAAAATAATTTGGTACACACACAATCATAAAATAAATGACAGATGGTTTCAGCTTCACCACTGCAAAACACACACTTTTCCACAACATCTTTCCTGAACCTTGAGATCACCTGGTTCACAGGATAAATTAAATGTATAATTTTAAATGAAACTTCTCTAATTTTGTTGGTGACACAATATTGCTTGTTGATATTCCAAACTGACTTCCATTTAATATTTTCTATTCTAGAAATCCAGAAAAGCTTGGCAGGAGGAGTTGTTGGCTCCTGGCAGAGTCTCCTTATGGTTTACCATTTACAGTGTGAGCTTCCATGGGCGCTGACATTGTTTTGTGACGTCATTCAGCTGCTACTCGTGAAGTCGGGGTACAAATTTTTTCTCCAAGTTCACAAGTAGGAAATCCGACTTCAAGTGGCGTTCCAGGATAGTTTTTCTAGTTGAGGGGGGGAAATTTCCCAGTTCCGAGTTGCCTGGAACGCAACATTAGTCTGAGAGACTGCAGTGCTGCAGTTGAGACGAGTCTCTCTGTTTCTCTCTAAAGAATGAATCAGCAGGTTTTTCTCAGCAAAACATCAGATCTCCGACAAACACTGGTGAGTACACTGTTCTGCACAGACTACATGCAGTCACAGCGAGCCTTAGCTTAAGATGATTTAACCACTTTCTTCGGATTGTTTCTTTTGATTTGTATTCAGTAACTGAGGTTGATGAGTTTAAAGGAGTGTTTATTCAGATGAAAAGCTGTTGATAATGTCTGAAATAAACTGAGCAGCAGGTAAATAAATAAGAAGAAAATTAGTGGTGGGAATAGATCATTTTTTTATAATCTAGATTAATCTCACTGTAATCTTGAAATTAATCTAGATTAATCTAGATTAAAATGGCTCATTTGAATTCTGCCGAAGGCATTCAGAATATGTGTGCGAACGGGTTTCAAGCCAGGTGCCGCATTGGACCAGGGGCTCATCTCCTGTTTCCAAAATGCATCACAAACTGCTTGAGAAAGCTGTTCTACTATGATAATTGGTGATGAAAATAAATCATGTTCAGTAAGAACAAGTAAGTACTTGTGTGTAGCGTTTAGGTGGTAGGCTACTTGAGACTGGAAGAACTCCTACAGTAAACTAATTCCGCATTGCACAAGGTGCAAACAACCTTAGTCTTGTCGAATTTCCCATTGAGAAGCTTCTTAAAAGTAAATTTTCCCAGAAGCAAACCCGGCGGCTTCAGAAATGTTTGTACACAAAGTGCTGTCGATAACGGCCCACCACTAAAGAAAATACATTAGCAAATAGAGAATGCCCCTGTTGCAAACAATAGGCCCCCAAGAGCCCCACCCTTGGCGATGTGACTGTAACTGAGAGGTGGAGCAACACTGAGAGAGCAGAGCTTCAACGTCACATCTCCTCAGTGAAAGTGAAAGTTTGTCTCAGAGACTTCAGAGCTGTGGGCGAGACTAGTCTCTCTGTTTGCCTCTGACGCCGCTGCCCTACAAAGACTAAATGTAGTAAATCATTTTGTTACAACGAGAATCTGACTTCATTACATAAAACAAATATATAATATTACAACATACAAACAACATTTAAAATCTGGAACTATAAAAGAGGTAAGAACCAAACCTCATTGACTGCAGACACAGCGAGCCTTAGCTTCAGATGATTTACCTGCTTTTTCCAGCCTGTTTCCTGATTGATTTAGTGACCGAGCTTCGTTATCTATCACCTGACAACAACATACAAAGAGCAGAGGACTGCTGAGTGGCAGCTCCTCCATCTCTCTCTCCAGTCTTTAGCTTTCACCACATGACTCCGAACAAAAGTAACGCAATTACAGTAATGTATTGCTTTTTAGTGCAAAGCAGTTATATAAAGCATTACTAAATAAACAGGCCTAATTATACTCGTTACAATCTCAGTAACTCACGTTACAACGCATTTAAACCAGAATTTAAGAGTAGTTTTGTTTTAATAATACAGCAACAATAGGCGTCCTCAGACCTTTTTACTGGGGCACGTGCCCCTGTATCCATGTGCTGTGCCCCGGGGAAAATGTCAAGACCCCTTGGCATTTTTTTTGTACATGTAGGGCTCCGCGGTCATCTTAGCAACAACTGGCAACATCTGGTTAACGAATTTTGCCAGTGCGTGGAAAATCATTTTAAGAGTACAAAAAATACTACTGAGGATGTTCACCTTGAGGATGATATAAAGCCTACGGACAGTGTATCAAATGTTGGATCATCATCACACACCAAAAGCCACATCAGTGAAAGATCAAGTCGATCAAGCAAAGCTGCATTTGAAATTGCATGTGCACAAGCAGAAGCAAAGAAAGCTGCGCTCTTGGCACGCGCAGCAGCGCTAAAAAGGAAGCATGAATTGGAGCAGGAGGCTGAATCGTTACGCAAAAGGATGGAACAAGTGGAAATGGATGCTGAGATTGAAGCCTCGGATGCAGAGTTAGCAGTCCTGCAAGTATTACATTATATATATATATATATATATATATATATATATATATAAATTCCTGCTGTGGTCATCACACAGAAGTGTCAGAGAAATGAACTAACAAGCTGATGTCCATTTTGTCCATTTCAGACTGAGCGATGGATGAAGCCAGCGGAACGATGGAGGTGGCGGCGCTCGGCCAGCCTTTCCGTCTCGGGATGTTGTACGACTGCCGCAAAGACTCACTCATCCCTGGTAAGAATTCACATGTTAAGATACTCAATGAATCACAACCAAACTTTCAGGATTTAAAGTCACATTCAACAACATTTTCATCTCAGATCGTTTGATCACTTTTGCTTCTTTTTAATTATCTGAACTCAGCAGATAAATCATGTGTCACTTGTTCTGATAGAGATTACCAACATGTTTTGTTTTAAAGCATGTCAGGAAGAAGCTGTTTTAATTTGTGAATTGATCCTTTTCTTAATATAACAGAGATGGTTTTTTACAAACAGCCAGAGTTGTTTTGTTACTTTTATTCTTAGCAGTTCTCTGATTTTGTGTCTAAAAGCTAAGCCTTACTGTAAGAGCCATTTGTAGGGTTTTTTGTATTGGGTGTGGTACTCTTATGGGCCAGTAGGTGGCTCCCGTCTGTTTTTGAGTCACAAAGGTAATTTAGGTAGGAACCTTTGTACAGGTGAGAGGGTGTTGCTGGACGGTGGAGAGCACCTATAGTTTTTTGACCGCTTCGCTCGGGCACGCTACGCTGGGCAAGCCGTATGTGTTTCTTGTGATGTGTAACATAATGGATTATTGTACCTACCTGAAAATCAACATCGGTGAATAATAAAAGAAAACAAAACGGCAAGTGCAAGTAACATTATTTTCAGCAGTGGGCTATGGCGGCTGGGCAAGCGCGTCAGTTGGATGCCTGTCTATGCAACCCTCAGTGGCTTTAAGTGGAGACTTAGCCACTACATGCAAGTCAAAAAACTTTTTTGCTTACTGGGTTTGGAGGAGCTTTTACGCGTACGGTGGTGGACGCCGCGGCAGGCTGTCGTGATTGAATGGAAGCGGCCATTTAAAGTGGGCGTTTGGACATCGTGGCTGCATAATGGCTGCAGCCACTACCACTCATCGGCTAGAGGACGCCGGTTTCCTGGGGATTTAGAAGCCAACCAAGCCAATGGACCTGCTCTCCAAATGCCGACAGTCAACTGGATCATCATGGCGTCCAACGAGAGGTATGTGTAGCGCTACTAAGTTAAGAATGGCCATTCATTATTGTGTGCACACATGTGGGACATAAATCCAATGCATTGGTGGTTGAATGAAGTGAACAATTAACATTTTGGTGATTAAGTGAGCCTGGACAAACTGAACTATGGAGGCGAATGACACTGGGGACAGGCCCGCAGAGGCTATTGCGCAATCGCTAAAAACAAACAGTATCACTAATAGCGCTGAGTTGCAAAAGGACGCTGAAAAACGTGTTGTAAAATTAACTGCTAAGGCACTTGCAGAAAAGCTGGAAAGGTTACAGACTGAAAGAAAATCTAAGCTAAATAGAGCTAGTAAATTAAGACAAATTATGCAAGGCCTTATGCAGAAAATAGATAAAACTTCAGAGGTACAATGCGGTCTGAGTGATCTCGTCAACTTATGCAATGAAGTAAAAGGTATTCATGGTTCTTTGATGGGTATGTTACCTGTTGAGGAAAAACAAAAGCATGATATATGGTTCAAAGCAAAAATGTTGTCTAATGATGAGTTTATTTCTGAGGTAAAAAGGTGGGTATCATGTGCTGAACATTTTGCATGTGAGCTTGGCGGTGATAATGATGATGGTATTAAGCCCGAGGAACATTACGAATGTGATCTTGGTGGTGATGGTATTAATCCAGAGGAGAGTGTTTCAAATATTGCAAGCAAACATTCGAGCAGGAAAAGCTCACGCAGTGGAAAATCCAGCACAACGTCTTCTGCGAGAATTAAAACGGAAGCTGATAAAGCTGCGCTCCTTGCTCGTTTAGCAGCTTTAAAGGAAAGGCATGCTTTGGAGGAGCAACAGCAGCAGCTAAGTAGGAAAATTGAGCAAAATGAGCTGGAAGCAATGCTAGCGGCATCTACTGCTAAATTAGCAGTTTTACAGACTGCTGATGTTCAAAGTTCTTTACCATCAAATGCAATGAATTCCTACCTGGACAAAGAAATGAAAAAATCATCAACTGCAAACCTATTAAATCCAATGGCAAAGGAGTACAATCCTGCAGTTCAAAGCCATCCACAGGAAAATAAGGACTGGTCACAATCAGCAAGCAACTTATTACCAACTGCTAGACAGCATCCGGAAGCTAGCCAACAACACAGAACTGGATTAAAGGAGTTGACTGATTCTGAGAGGCAGAAATACCATCACACGTTGCAATTGGACGCACCATTACCAACTTTGAATCCTTTCCCATCCAATGCCCAGTCAGTGAACGACAGACAACCTGGAGATATTTTCACTATAATGCAAAGGCAAAATGAAATAACCGCAGCCCTTGTCCAACAACAACATTTGTCTTCATTACCAGCCAGAGATATTCCCTCGTTTGATGGTGATCTGCTTCAATATATCTCTTTTATAAGATCATTTGAAAGAGGAGTGGAGGAAAAGGCCAGCAAGGGTGATTGCCTGTATTATCTGGAACAATTCACTAGAAGGCAGCCTAGGGAGCTGGTGCGTAGCTGCCAGCACGTGGATCCTGAGTATGGCTATACTACAGCAAAACAGCTTTTGAAAGAACACTTTGGCAATACATATAAGATAGCTACTGCATACATGGACAGGGCCTTGGCTTGGCCTTTAACAAAAACTGAGGATGTTACTGCATTGCAAGCTTATTCTCTCTTTCTGCGTGGATGTTGCAACGTTATGGAGGAGTTGCAGTACATGCAGGAGTTGGATACTCCAAGCAACATGAGGGCAGTCATCTCTAAATTACCATTCAAGCTTAGAGAACGATGGAGAACTACTGCATATGGTATACTGGAAACATCCAAACAGAGAGCTCGATTTAAAGATCTGGTTGCATTTATCGAAAGACATGTCAAAATCCTTTCTGACCCGACATCGACGGACATGCAGCTTCTGCAAGCAGACGTGTGTCGGTGAGCCCCAGGCAATCCTCAGCGGTGATGACTTTAACCTAGCAACTACTTTGCTCCAGATATAGAATTTATTCCTGAACCAGTGAACAAGTATTTACTATTCGAACCTGACCAAGTGGGGCTGAAAATTAGTTGTTTTCGGAAGTTTTTTCCGTCTTAAGAGAGTCCTCTAGCGTGGGGAAGATGGCGACTGATCAAGACAAACCAACATTGAAATCCCTGATGAAGGCTATCCGTGAATCGAAAGAGGAGCTCACTGGGCATATAAATCAAAACCGATTACATTCAACAATCGCTACAAAAAATTGAACAGTCAATGTCAACGCTGGCTGAACAGGTACAGGAAATGGAAACCAGAATTGGAGCTAACGAAGACAACCTCTCTGACGCTCAAGCTCGCGATACTCAAAATGGAGAAGGAAATAACTTTCCTGAAGGAGAAATCAGACGATTTGGAAAACCGGAGCAGGAGATCAAATGTCAAAATTATAAATATCCCAGAAAAGGCCGAAGGTACCGACATGATTGGTTACGTGGAACGATTAATCCCGCTGGCTTCGGGAGGAACACTTCCCAACCCCGGTTACCATCGAGAGGGCACACCGCCTGGGCGAAGCGCCGGAGCGGACCAGACCTATCCTTGTGAAATTTCTGAATTTCAGGGATAAAGACAAAGTACTCCGCTTGGCCAGGGAGAAGAGGACGGTACAGTTGGAAAATAATCGAAGTCTCATTTTACCCAGATTACAGCATCGAGGTGCAACGCAAAATGCTCGCTTTCAACGAGGTGAAGAAAAAACTTCGGAGAAAAATATTGAATACGCCACCCGTTACCCTGCTAAACTGAGGATCCGACATGGAGGTGGATTTAAACTTTTTCAGCCCCATCTGAAGTGGAGACCTTTTGTCCACTGCTCAGGAGGAGGAATAGAACATTTCCTTTGCAAGATGACCGCAAGCACCATGACTATTAACGGTAAAACAAAGTTACATAAGACAATCCATAAGTACTGACTGGCCTTTTAAAGGTTTCGGTCAGGCGACTTGATCCTGAAAACACCACAGATGCGTTAAGTAGATTTTGTTAAACATTGTTAATATAGTTCTTTAAGGTTTTCTGCTCGAGCAATCATATTGTTCACTGCTGGGGATGCCATAACTGTTTAGAAATGGAGTTTATCCCACAGTTTGTTTTCTTTTTTTTTTGCTTACCGGGGGTTAAAGTGTGGGTTTTCTTTTTATTTTATTGTTATTGGGATTTGTGGAACACTCTCTCTGTGGGGTTCATTCTGTGAATATTGAAAGCTGTAAGTTTATGGCAAAGGGCCAGATATTTCTTTATTTTGTCCAAGTTATGTGCATTTTATGTTGTCACTTAACTAGAATATTTTTCTACATTACTTAAATTGAGTAGGATAGGACTACTAAACTGTATTTCATTGAATGTTAGAGGGATTAACAACCCCATTAAAAGGAAGAAAGTTTTAACATACTTTAAGAAACAAAACACAGATATCGCCTTTATTCAAGAGACCCATCTCACAGATACAGAACATTTAAAGTTGCGCAGAGACTGGGTTGGTCATGTATTCTATTCGTCCTTTTCATCCAAAGCCAGAGGTGTAGCTTTGCTTATCAATAAAAATCTCAGATTTAGGCTAAATTATATGGAGAATGACAGATTCGGTAGATTAATTTTGGTGGACTGTGTAATAAATACAAACAGGGTAGTACTTGTCTCTTTGTATGGCCCAAACTTAGATAACCCAGAATTTTTTAATGACTTAACTCTAAAACTGGCGGTGATTGAAGCTCCATGTATATTAGGAGGTGATTATAACCTGGTTCTTAATCCATCAATGGATCGCTCTTCTCCTAAACTTGTTGCACAGTCCAGATCTGTGGTTGCTCTGACTCAGGGCATGAAAGAATTAGGATTGGGGGATGTATGGCGTTTACGTAATCCATCCAGCAAAGACTACTCATTTTACTCCAATGTCCATAACACTTATTCAAGAATAGACATGTTTTTAACCTCGCTCCCACTTCTGTCACAAATTAAAACCTGTTCCTATTTAGCAGCTACGATTTCAGATCACAACCCTATACAAATGAAGCTAGAATTTCATCAACCTGTCTCCTCTTTTCCTAGATGGAGATTCACAGAATATCTTCTTAGCTTCTTAGAGACCCAGAATTCGTCACTTTCATGAATACCAAAATCGATATGTATCTAGAAGTAAATTTGAATACCTCCTCACATTCAAATATATGGGAAGCGCTTAAAGCTTATATGAGGGGGCATATTATTTCATATGTTTCACATAAAAACAAACAAAAGAGGGAACAGCTTTCTCAAATAGAAAAAGATATAAGGACTTTGGAAATAGACCATTCAAGAACAAAACGCCCAGAATTACTTAGTGCTTTAAAACAAAAACGGATTTTATATGATAACCTGTGTACAAGTAAAGCTGAGGCAGCAATGGCTAGAACAAAATATCATTACTACGAATTCGGTAATAAAACAAGCAAACTACTGGCGTGGCAGATAAAAAAAGAGAACAATGAAAAATTTATTCAAAGTATTAAAACAGATGATGGTAGACATTTAGAAAATACAAAAGATATAAATTTGGAATTTAGTAAATATTATCAAGCGTTATATAAATCTGAACTTCACAAAGACAATGTAGACATAAAAAATTTTTTGAATCAGTTACATTTACCTAAGATTAATACAACTGATAAAGACATACTGGACGGTGGGGTAAGTGAGGAAGAGGTTCGCCTTGCTGTTAAATCATTACAAAATAATAAAGCCCCAGGGCCAGATGGTTTTCCAATTGAATATTTTAAAACTTTTTCAAAAAAATTATTATCCCCTCTTACAAATATGATTAAGGAGGCACTCCAGAAGACAGTACTTCCTCAATCTTTAGAACTTGCAAAGATGTACAAAAGTGTGGTAATTATAGACCCTTGAGCCTTCTCAACTCTGATTATAAGATCTTGTCTAAAATAATAGCATCTCGATTGGAGAAAATAATCCCAAAAATTATTCATGCAGACCAAACAGGCTTTGTTAAGAACCGACAGGGAGCGGACAATATTCGGAGGTTGTTCCATGTTATCGAGATGGCTAAAAGACAGAAGTATCCCCTGGTAATACTTTCTATGGATGCCGAGAAGGCGTTTGACAGAATTGAACCTGATTTTCTTTTTGAGACCCTGAGAGCTATGAATTTTGGTGAAACCTTTATTAGATATGTAAGAACACTCTTCAATAGCCCTAGATCACAGATCTTGACCAATGGGGTTCTGTCGGACGCCTTCTCGCTCTCCGAGGTTGTAGGCAGGGCTGCCCAAGTTCTCCTAGCTTATTTTCCATTGCTATAGAACCATTAGCAATTGCTATCCGCTCTGACTCAACTATTACAGGTATAAATGTAAGTACAGAAGAACATAAACTTGCGTTGTATGCAGATGATCTGTTAGTATTCATATCTCAACCGTCTAAATCCTTTCCACCTTTACTGGCATGTCTTGGGACATACAGTGCAATCTCAGGCTACAAAATCAATTATTCCAAAAGTGAAGCGATTTCACTTAATATGACAGAACAGGAGACACAATTGCTACCTGGGTCATTCAAGTGGTGCCTAGATGGTTTTACATACCTTGGCATTAATATTAGTTCCTCGTATGATCAAATTTATCGAAAGAATTATACATCATTACTTAATAAAACCAAAGCAGAGTTGGAGCGATGGATGGATCTCCCACTATCTTTGATTGGCAGAGTTAATTCAATTAAAATGTCTATATTACCTAAATTTATTTACTTATTTCAATGTGTCCCTTTAAAAGTCCCAATGACATTTTTTTAAAGATTTGGATAAAGCAATATCTCGATTTTTATGGCAAAAGAAGGTCCCAAGAGTTAAACTTCTTACTTTACAGGCTCCCTATGCTAAAGGCGGATTAAATCTTCCAAATTTCAGAATGTATTACCTAGCCTCCCAGTTCCGTACTTTATGGATGTGGATTCATTCAAATGGTAACGATGTGAGGTGGATCTCGATAGAACAACAAGAATTAAAATCCATCTCGTTAGCTATCATCCCCTTTTTGAGCTCAAAAAAGCAACTTTCTACAATGACATCAAATCCTTTAATTTTAGCTACCTATAATGCATGGTTTCAATTACATACTCTCTTGAACATTAAGATACAACTGTTGCTTAACACACCACTTAAAGATAACCCCAGCATCCCCCAGCCTATAGCAGACGGTATACTACAAACTTGGGTCAGAAAAGGTATTAGGTCAGTTGGCGACCTTTATACCAATAATGTCTTTGCCAGCTTCGATCAATTATCTGAATTTTATGACTTGCATTGGCACAATCATTTCAAATATTTGCAGATTCGACATTGGATTAAGAGCCAAACAGTAGAAATATTTCCAAATAAACCAGAGGAAACTCTGCTTGAATCATGTTTATTAGATCCTAAACGTACCACCACAAAAGGACTTATTTCATGTGTTTACAAAATTGTTCTTGACTCTTCACCAGCTTATGACAAACACTCGAAAAAATCTAAATGGGAGTTGGACTTAAACTGCAACTACGATGACAATAGCTGGAACAGATTACTAAATTCATCCCAAACCATATTAACATCAACAAAACATAGACAAATTCAATTCAATATCCTTCACCGCATATATTATACACCATATAGGTTGAATAAGCTGAATGCTAGTATCACTGACAAATGCCAACGGTGTACGATTGTAGGGGATCTTCTTCATATGCTTTGGAGTTGTGTACGCTTGCAAACCTACTGGAATAATGTAATTCAGGTGACATCATCAGTTTGTGGACTTTCTTTAGAACCTGACCCTAGGATCTGGATACTTGGAGATGTTATGTCTTTGAAATTAAATTCCTGTAAGAAATATTTTTTTTTGTTAGCATCATCTGCAGCAAAAAAGTGTATACTTAAAAATTGGAAATCTATGGAGCCTCCAAACCAGAAACACTGGATCAACGAACTGTTGTCGTATTGCACTCCTGAAAAGATTCTCCATTCAATACGGGGGACGTTGGCCAAGTACGACCGGATATGGACTCCCTTCCTGGACGTTCTGCCCACCCTAGACCTGAGAGACTGATCTGGATTGATCTTTACTGGCTTTTTTTTAATTCCTCTAATATTAATATTTTTGTTGTATCCTTTATTACTTATTCTGGCCTTTCAAAAATATGGATAGTACTAAATGTAATGTTACTAAGTGTGTTGTTACATAGAGAGAGTGGGTAGGGTGGGTGTATTTTTTTTTTTTTTTTTTTTTTTTTGGGCGGGGAGGTTAAAAAAAGAGGAGAAGGGAAAAAAGGGAAAAAGAATAATATTGTACCCTGGATGTAGATTTTGTATGGACATACATTTTAAATAAATATATATATACAAAA